>JARHVA010000723.1:4115000-4177500 GCA_037957365.1 Torreya grandis | reverse complement strand
AACATGTATATTACAAATTGACAAGTGTATAAAGCAATGATAAGTGGAAAGTTGTGTAGCCCTTAAAGGTGTTACATGCACGTCATATTTCCTAAGGCTTTGGTTAGATCTAAATTTACTTTGGTGTCTCCTAAATACATGAGCTTGCTCTAATGGATACCTCTTTAATTATTTCTTTATCACTTACTTAACAAGAACATGGTAATCTCTCTCTACCCTCAAGTAAGCTCTTAAGTGACAAGCTTAAGTGTTATGTCCATGTAGGAAGTGTGTTTTTTATCAGATAACACAAATGGTGCAAGATGCTTTAGAAGTGAACAATAATAACCATTTTTTTTCCATTGTCGAGAGCTTATTTAACTCGAGTATATAGATGTCAGGTGGTAATGACATAAATTTTCTCACTAAAATGCGTAGGGTGGTGGTTTGAAGAGTAAGCATTGGATTTCGCAAGGAATATTCTCGATAGAGAATATTTGAAACTTGGGAAATTGCTAAAGAAAAATATCTACAAACCTTTGCATGGAATTTTCTTCGTGGAACTTCCAAAACACCTATCATATAGTTAGTAACATATGTAATGGGATAAATAAATAATCTTGGACAAAGATATATATGGAATAATGAGAAAATTTAAAATATAAAGTGAATGGATGAGATTCAAACTCATGAAATAGATGTTTGGTGAAGGAAGCATTGGGAAGTTATCTATATAGTTCTCAGTTTCAACATGCCTTGCCCCAAAAAAGCAAAATATCAATTTATGTGTGAACAATGTGGATGCTTCATCACTCATTTACCTCTCTTCTTATATTTTACCTTTGCAAATAGATTGTATAGAGAATAATACTATGGGTGAATGATGAGGATTTATGCCACACAAACTATACCAAGTTTGAACAACAAAAACACTAGTCAATCATACACTCCTAGTGACTACTTTGAAGCCCAAATTTTATATTTTTGCTTAAAATATAAAAAATCCAATTAAAAAAATAGGGAGAGAAGAATTTTTTCCCATTTTTGAAACCATACATTTTTGGGAATAACTGTACACTTACTTATTCTTTACTCGAGACTCTTCCTTTGTTCTTATTTAACTATTTCCTTGTGCTCTTCTTTGGAATATTACTTGTGCTTCTCTTCATTATGCTCTTCTTCAACTTCTTCCTTGTGTTCCTCTTGAATTTCTTTCTTCTACTCTTCCTCAATTTTTACTCCCTGATCTTCTTTAGATTCTTCGTGTGTCTTTTTTGCGTGATACATTGCAATGTGTTCTTCTTTCTCTTGAAACACAACTTCATAAACTTGATGTCAAATCAATATTTATTGTTCCAAAATTATCCATCCAAGGATTCATGAAAACAATACCCAAACCATCCAAAGCTAAAGCATAAAACTAAGTATGCAATACATAAATATATATAGTAAGCTTTAAATCTTCACAGCCATGAGTTCTCTCACCATGTACTAGTATCCCTGATATTCCTTGCTTGAATGCACAAAACCTAATCCAAACTAGTGTCAATTGAGTTATAACTACTACTAGAGTTTATGGAGACAATTATCTTCTTCTTTTGAATCCAATATTGAATCTTCAATAGTTGGAAACCAAAATCTAGGATTCCTTTGTATCTTTTCATGATCTAGGGACAGGGTTTCCTTATCCTTTACTATAACAACGTTTTGAATGATATCTTGTATTGTAAAAATATCTTCATCTTTGTTCTAAAACTCCCTTTTTAGACTTCAATGATTCCCTTCAATTTTAATATGTCTACATCTTTCTTTTGCATTTCCCTTTTGTGGACCTCATTCCTCTTCTTCAATTTGGATATCTCTTCATCTTTGTTCTTGAACTCTATTTTGTAAACCTATTTATCCTTTTATAGCATAGGAAGTATATCATTTTCCCATATTTTTAAGAAATTTTGTTCCACTACATCCCAATTTGAAAAATTATTCCATCAAAAGCTTTTTAGGAAAGTGTGCTTCATAGATAGGGTATTGGTGAGAACCATCACATCAAAGGGCCTAAGAAAATTTTGGATTTTAAATGTTTACCACCATCCTCTAGCTTCAATACAATACTTTCTAGAATACTTTGGTAAATGTAGATTTAAAATCCATGTAAAAATAAGGGTTTTAAAAACACATACATTCAATTTATCTCTCTTCTTACCCTAATATTAAATATAAAACACATTTAGGAAGTAGATCTAAAATTTTCCTTCACATTGAAAAAAAATATCTTGATTTTCTTACCCTAATCGGAAGACATGAATATTTTTCTAGGGTAGTGCCTTAATAAATAATAGATATGCAAATCTTCTAGTCAACTTTGGATGGCCACAATTCCTCAATATTATTCAAAACTTTTAATGTGACCACTTTTTTGAAAGTTATCAAAAATATCTTATTGATGGTGTAAGAATCATCTGAATCAAATGATTAAGAAAGGTAAACAGAGCTTCTAAAATTAAATGATTTTTGTTTAACCCTCTTTAATGATGTTAGTTGAGGGTTAAATTTTAGAATAGGCTATACACAAGGATAAATAAAGTTATTCTAAAGCAGGACAATTAATTGAAAACTTAGATAAATGAATACTCTAAATTAAAATACTGAGTTATGATAAATATAGAAAGTACATTTAAAACAATATTCATAGGTAGATATGAGAAGTGTATACGTGGAAACAAGCAGGGACAAAATCAAGATCCAATCGTTAAGTTCTAGAAATATTGGTTTAATAGGCCTAGACATTTACATCAACCTTGGGACAATTGCGTCAATGCAGGTATTCTGATATTGATAGAAGTTTATAATATATAATATTCACTATATTGTAAAGTAACCACCTAAAGTATTTTATATTTTCTTTCACCTTTCTATTGAGGTCTTTTTTTTACACATAGAGGTTGTAAATGATTGTATGTGGATCAAACCCTAGCTCTTCACCTTAGGTCTTTGTAAATTGTCAAAAATGGATTAGTGGGCATGGACTCGAGCTAACTTAAAGGATCCCTCTATTTATGACTGCTACCTATATAACCAATATCCTGAAGAGGGCCTCAAACATATGTAGTTCTCCCTTAGGTTTGGGCTTGTGTGCATAAGGGTACAATATACAGTATGCAAGAGCATGCAATGATCTAGCTTGTAACTTGACAAATAATTCTCATGAGTTGTTCTTTGAGTGCTTCATATTTGTAATATGAATAGTCCTATGATTGATATGAAAATAGGGAAGATTATGGTAATATAACTCTACTGTGCAATCGATTAAATGAGTTTGAATAGGTGTTTGCTTGGTATTTTTTGGATAGATAATTAGTTGGATTAGATTTGTATTTATATCATACCTTTTGAAAATATCTCACAAAAGGGTTAAATAAAATAAATGGGCATTGCCATAAGATTCAAACTAGTTACAAATTATAATACTTTTGAGGATTGAACACTTGATAAGAATTTGGACACTTGTGTTGATGCAAGTGTCCCTATGTGAGATGTAAGTCTTTGATAAGAGAAGAAGATACTAAGGATCTAAAACTGATAGTGAAGGATATATATTAGGTTTTAAACTTTTTGTACATTATAGGAGATATGGGTCATAAAAAATTATAGGTTTGGACCATAAGATAAATTAATAGGTACAATGAGATGGCGAATGCAATCTTTTTGACAGTAAGAAGGTCTAGAATTGAAGGGTAGATCCCTGATAGGTATTTATCAAGTAAAAAAGATTGAAATGCTATATAAATCCTATTTTCATATCTAAATTTGTCCCCCCTTTAATATAGTAATGCATAAGGATGAAATTACTATTTTAAAGGAAATAAATGTGTACCAAGGTGTGTACAACACACCTTGCCTTTGTTTGAGCCCACATTGAATTTTTAATAGTGTGTGACCTATGAAATTTGAAATAATTGAAATGCTTGAAAAGAAATAGAGTAAGGAGTACACCTATATGTCGATGTAACCATATTTCCCTTTTGTACTTTGACTTAGTAAAGATGCTTCCTTATAAAGCATTAGAGTTAAGAGAGTTTAAAAAATGAACCTTGGAGATTTAAAGAGGTATATTGGAAGGTGATTATGACCCAAATCTAGTGCAAGGTTGAGTTGTGATACTGCCATTGAGATCATTGAATTGTAATCACATAACTCAAGTGGCAGTACGATAAAATCTAAGTCAATTGGTATAACCAATCCAACCATTAAAATGAAATTAGTGATAGGCAATTGAGGGAGTTTAATCTAAACCACACTACAAAAAAGAGCCAACTGTTATAGATAAAAAGGCTCGAAATAGTGTTTCATAGTGAAAACGGTGTTTGTTGATAAAGTATTGATGCTTCTTGGTAAATAAGTTTGAATATATATTTATATTTTTTCGTGTACTTGAATGTCATATGCACCTCTAATGTGTCTTAATATGAATTATATGTCAAAATTTCACCTCTACCTTGTAACTATCTATAGTATCTATCATAAATATAAAAAACTCTTTCGTAAATATGTAAAAATCAGTGCAATGTGTATAGGATTTTGACCCAAGTGTATATATGAATCATGTAAATTGTATCAAATATTGTCATCTCTATAAATTATGTATGGAGTCATGTCTCTGTGACAAGCACCCACTAATATGCTCCCCCTTTTGAGGTGAGGGGAATGGAATCTGGTAGTTACCTTACCTCAGAAGGGTAGGATAACTATATAATATGTGTATGAATCATGTAACATATAGGAGTAACATGTATAAATAGTCTATATATCAATGAATCTCATAGTATGTGATCATAACAACCCATAATATGCATGATATAGATCATGACAACATCTATAAAGTAACCATATAAGCTTAAAAAATAATAAAGAACACACACAAGTGCACTCAATGTCCCAGAAAAGGGGTTTAAGAAGACTACAAATAAGGGACATGTTCAAATTCCACACACATGAAGGTATGGCATTTAAATGTCCACATAGGAGAATAAAACAACATATAATGGCATGGGGGCCAACAAACAAGGAACATATTCAAATTTTCCATGAGAAAGACAATAACAAGCAAGAAAAAGACACTCAAGGAAGTGATAATGGGAATAAATGAAGTATAATCAACCAACACAATTATATCATATTAGTACTTGCATGTATATGTTAGCAAAAAATATCATATAATATAGCATATAGAGTACATTGTGAAAGATGTAAGCATGAGTATAGATATGTGTATGCATTAGCATATAAGTTGAACATTTTAATGTATTAATTATCATAAAATAATGTAATTTGTCAATCACGATCAAGGAAGCAGATGCCCTCAACATAATGTTGCACGTGGCAAGAGGCTAACATATGTATGTGCAAGTATCATGGGTTTGGTATATGTTTGTGTCACACTCAAGTATGTGTGAGACATATGCATAACTATAAAAGAAATGATATGTTATCTAATAACATAAAGTAAACAATATAGATGCCAAGGAGCTATTAAACATGTGAAAGACAAATATTTTTATATTTTCATGCGCGCGCACACACACACACACACACACACACACACACACACACACACACACACACATTTTTGATGAAAAAACAAAACTATCATATGATCTCATCCAATGGATGTTCATAGTAGCTCCAAACTCAGAATATGGTACATCAAATTGGTGATACTACCAAGGAGCATAGATGGATGTCATATTTGGAATTGTAGAATTTGTGGTACTCTGAGAATTGCTCATGGGACCCTATGGTCGTGCATAAGTAATAGAAGGAGTAGGGGTAAGTGGAACCCATTAATTAGTGTTTTGTAGTTTCTTTGGTGTAATTGTAATTGGAACATGTTTATGTGCAATTGGGTAGACCGTGTATATGTATATGAGGATTCTATGGAATCCACTATGTATCTCTATTGCAAAGGTTTCTCAAGTATGGGTTGCCTATGAAAGGGGATTGCATTTGCTTATTATTTTGTAGATGATTAACCTTAATAGGTTGTATAATTAGTTATCTAGGAATAAAATTCTCTTGTTCCAGTGGATGTTCATATGAAAATCTATAAAATGTGACTACCATGTTGGTATGAATGTATTTAATATACGTATGCATTGTGGAAGGTACTATGTGTAGTTTATGTATCTAAGGTCATCCCAATGACAAATCAAAGACTCTCATATATGGTAAAAATGAAAAGGTCATGATCACATATGCTTTACCAACTTTTCAAGGTAAATGAATGTCACCAATAATGCGCTGTGATGTCCCATCGAATGCTCTAACCATTTTGGTCGAAGGGTATAAATCTTCACATGTGTATCTCAAATGTGTAAGTAATCTCATGGTTAAAACATTCTTAGTAGTACCATTATCAATCGTAACACTATGCATAAGTTCATGATCAAGGTATGTTTGAATAAATAATGAATGAATATATAAATCATCATCCACAATTTCATTATCATCAAATGAATTAGAAGGTCTTTGAACCATAGGAAGTGTTGTGTGTGTATAAGTGCCAATATCTAAACCACACTACAAAAAAGAGCCAACTGTTATAGATAAAAAGGCTCGAAATAGTGTTTCATAGTGAAAACGGTGTTTGTTGATAAAGTATTGATGCTTCTTGGTAAATAAGTTTGAATATATATTTATATTTTTTCGTGTACTTGAATGTCATATGCACCTCTAATGTGTCTTAATATGAATTATATGTCAAAATTTCACCTCTACCTTGTAACTATCTATAGTATCTATCATAAATATAAAAAACTCTTTCGTAAATATGTAAAAATCAGTGCAATGTGTATAGGATTTTGACCCAAGTGTATATATGAATCATGTAAATTGTATCAAATATTGTCATCTCTATAAATTATGTATGGAGTCATGTCTCTGTGACAAGCACCCACTAATATGCTCCCCCTTTTGAGGTGAGGGGAATGGAATCTGGTAGTTACCTTACCTCAGAAGGGTAGGATAACTATATAATATGTGTATGAATCATGTAACATATAGGAGTAACATGTATAAATAGTCTATATATCAATGAATCTCATAGTATGTGATCATAACAACCCATAATATGCATGATATAGATCATGACAACATCTATAAAGTAACCATATAAGCTTAAAAAATAATAAAGAACACACACAAGTGCACTCAATGTCCCAGAAAAGGGGTTTAAGAAGACTACAAATAAGGGACATGTTCAAATTCCACACACATGAAGGTATGGCATTTAAATGTCCACATAGGAGAATAAAACAACATATAATGGCATGGGGGCCAACAAACAAGGAACATATTCAAATTTTCCATGAGAAAGACAATAACAAGCAAGAAAAAGACACTCAAGGAAGTGATAATGGGAATAAATGAAGTATAATCAACCAACACAATTATATCATATTAGTACTTGCATGTATATGTTAGCAAAAAATATCATATAATATAGCATATAGAGTACATTGTGAAAGATGTAAGCATGAGTATAGATATGTGTATGCATTAGCATATAAGTTGAACATTTTAATGTATTAATTATCATAAAATAATGTAATTTGTCAATCACGATCAAGGAAGCAGATGCCCTCAACATAATGTTGCACGTGGCAAGAGGCTAACATATGTATGTGCAAGTATCATGGGTTTGGTATATGTTTGTGTCACACTCAAGTATGTGTGAGACATATGCATAACTATAAAAGAAATGATATGTTATCTAATAACATAAAGTAAACAATATAGATGCCAAGGAGCTATTAAACATGTGAAAGACAAATATTTTTATATTTTCATGCGCGCGCACACACACACACACACACACACACACACACACACACACACACACACACATTTTTGATGAAAAAACAAAACTATCATATGATCTCATCCAATGGATGTTCATAGTAGCTCCAAACTCAGAATATGGTACATCAAATTGGTGATACTACCAAGGAGCATAGATGGATGTCATATTTGGAATTGTAGAATTTGTGGTACTCTGAGAATTGCTCATGGGACCCTATGGTCGTGCATAAGTAATAGAAGGAGTAGGGGTAAGTGGAACCCATTAATTAGTGTTTTGTAGTTTCTTTGGTGTAATTGTAATTGGAACATGTTTATGTGCAATTGGGTAGACCGTGTATATGTATATGAGGATTCTATGGAATCCACTATGTATCTCTATTGCAAAGGTTTCTCAAGTATGGGTTGCCTATGAAAGGGGATTGCATTTGCTTATTATTTTGTAGATGATTAACCTTAATAGGTTGTATAATTAGTTATCTAGGAATAAAATTCTCTTGTTCCAGTGGATGTTCATATGAAAATCTATAAAATGTGACTACCATGTTGGTATGAATGTATTTAATATACGTATGCATTGTGGAAGGTACTATGTGTAGTTTATGTATCTAAGGTCATCCCAATGACAAATCAAAGACTCTCATATATGGTAAAAATGAAAAGGTCATGATCACATATGCTTTACCAACTTTTCAAGGTAAATGAATGTCACCAATAATGCGCTGTGATGTCCCATCGAATGCTCTAACCATTTTGGTCGAAGGGTATAAATCTTCACATGTGTATCTCAAATGTGTAAGTAATCTCATGGTTAAAACATTCTTAGTAGTACCATTATCAATCGTAACACTATGCATAAGTTCATGATCAAGGTATGTTTGAATAAATAATGAATGAATATATAAATCATCATCCACAATTTCATTATCATCAAATGAATTAGAAGGTCTTTGAACCATAGGAAGTGTTGTGTGTGTATAAGTGCCAATAATACCATCTAATGAGTGCCCATAATTTGATGGAGGTGGACATGCATTATATACCATTTTCACTTCTAGATCTTTCTTAGAATGATCTTGCAATTGATTATTATATATCTTTTGGTTTTGATGGTCACCAGGTTGTGAGCCTAAATCCTTCGGAGGATCCTTAAATGTAAGTTGTTGGTTATTAAAAAGATCCTGGATCTTATGTTTCAAGGTATAAAATATATTTGTAGACTTCCCATGATAGTCACAATATACATTACCATCATATTTGTTTGGTAGAGGTCGAATCATATCAACTTTTATAGGAGGAGGGAAAGATATGAGATGACTCAAGTATTCATGTAATTTTTCTCATAGGTGCATTGGATAAGATGATCTAATTAGGTTGTTGTGATACTACTTTAACTATTATGGTTGCTTCATTTTTAAGTGATGTAGGTTTTACTTTGTAGCTTGGTTTGATATGAAGCTTGGTAGTAAATGTGGTTGATGTGTTTGCTACATACTTAAACTTGTTCAAAGAAATAAGATTAATTTCACAATCTTGAACAATATCACAAAAGTCATCAAAATATTTGAAATTCTTGAAAAAATTGGACTTATGTAATGGTGCAAGCAAACTTTGCTTAAAGATGTTTTGAAGCTCTTTATCTGCCATTCAATTTGTCATTTTGGCAAACATTATTTTATACCACAAAACATAATCATTAATAGGTTTTTTGATTCCTTATTTGATCTTATCAATTTATGCATATGGAATATTTTCAATGATGTTGATAGAGAAATGTGCTAGAAACTAATCTGCTATGGGCTTGAATGCTTTCATTAATAGGGTTGGTAAGTCATATAACCATCTTAAATCATAGTCCTTCAGGTTCCTTGTAAATAATTTGTTCAAAATTTTATCATTTGAAGCATAATAAGTACATGCCACATAAAAATATTAGAGATGATATCCAAGGCCCTTGCCATCATAAATTGTGAACTTGGATGCAATAAAACCAATTGGTAAAGAGTGCAAAGATGTCTCAGGTGATATAGGATTATGTAATACATCTTGTGCATCAATAGCATGAGTTGAATTCAGAGCATTTTATTCAATGTCTGTAACCTTAACTTCCAGAGTTTTGATAACTTGGAGAAGAGTTTGTACAATAGACCCATTAGGATTTAGATTTGAGCTTTGAGAAGCCACCAAATGAGAATGAAAACACTATTTGTGTGTATGTAAACATTAAAACTGGTAATTGATTTGAAGTATTGATCATTACCATGGAAGATGTGGTAATAATTGTTTGAACTTTAGGGAACAATGGTATGAAAACATATCTCTTGCCCCCACTAAATGTAGTAGCTAATGTTGTGCTCAAGGGGAGGGGGATTGGATTAGAGCCCCAATATTTGTATCAATAGATAGTAATGGTTGTTCACTAACACCTTTTAATTTTTTAATTTCCAATATATTATTAAGGATCTTGTGGAGATCTTCTAGATTTACATGAATGCATGTAATGTAATAGATTTATGTTATTCTTGATCTACTTGTTCATGCTTATTATTTTAATGTGTTTCATTATCTTCATGATCAAATTCATATTCTATAAGTTTTTTTTCATTATTCGGCTCATTGTAATTATTAGCAGAATTTGACATGGTATTAACTTGAGACAGAGTAGGTGGCCCAAGGGGTAGTTCAAGATATTTAATAGGAACGCAATCCAATCTAGGACTACACCTAGGTTACATACAAATGTCATAAAAAATGTGAATACGTACAAGCAAAAACCTTAAGATGTTAAAAACCCTAGATTAAGCTAAAATTTTCATGAGAAGAGACAATGGTCGAGTTCACCAAATTTTTAACCCTTTTAATGATGTTAGGTGAGGGTCAAAGGGTATAATAGCTTATACACAAGGATGAATAATACTAGTGTAAATTAGGCCAATTAATTGAAAACTTAGATAAACAAATATTTTGAATTAAAATGTCGAGTTGTGATAAATATGGAAAGTACATTAAAAAAAAGTAATTTGATTGCATAAACACAAAGAAGAGATAATACTTAGCTTATTTGTAAATGCACATACAAGGATAAAAGGATAAGATCAAGATCTAGTCATCAGGATTTGGAAATATTGTTTCTAGAGGCCTAGACACTTGCATCAACCTTGGGACATTTACATCAACGTAGGGGTCAAGATATCAATGGAAATGTTTGGTATGGAATATTCATATTATTATAGAGTAACCACCTAGAGCCTTATGGGTTTTATATCACCTTTTATTGATGTCTTTTATTTATGCACAATGTTAGTAGATGATTGTATACGGATCTAACCCTAGCTCTTCACTTTAGGCCTTTATACCTTACCAAAATTGGGTTAGTGGTCTCACAAAGTCAAGTTGACCTCAATGAACCCTCTGCCAACGAGTGTTGCCTACATAGCTAATACTCTGAAGAGGGCCTCAAGCATATGTAGTTCTCCCCTAGGTGTTAGTTTGTGTTTGCACAAGGGTACAATATTATATATATAATGGCATGTAATTTTATAGCTTGTAACTTGACAAATACTACTCATGGGCTATTCTTTGAGTGCTTTAGACTTGTAATATGACTACTCCTATGACTGACATGAAAATAAAGAAGAATAGGGAAGTAGAACATAGTTGTGTAATTGATTGATTAAATTGAATAGGTGTTTGTTTGGCATTTACTAGATATATAATTAGTTGGATTAGATTTATATTTATACCACACCTTTTGAAAATATCTCATGTAAGGGTTAAATAAAACAAATGGGCTGACCTATAGGATTCGAAAAATTTAGAAATTAGATGACTTTTGAGGGTTGGACACTTGATAAGAATTTTGATAGTTGCATCGATGCAAGTGTCCCTATATAGGACACAAGTGTTCGATAGGCTCAGAAGTTCTTGAAGATCAAAAATCAATAGTGAGTATATATATCATGTTTTAAAATTTATGTACAATGCAAGAGATTTGGGTTATCAAAAATGATAGGATCAAACCATAAGATTATCCATTAGGCACAATGAGATGATGAATGCAAGACTTTAAACAACAGAAAGATCTAGAATTCAAGGTTAGATCCCTAATATATAAGATTGAGATGTTATATAAACAAGGTTTAATATCTACATTTGCCCCCTTTAATCTAGTAATGCACAAAGATGAAATTACTAGTTTAAATGAAATAAAGGCATATCTAGGTCTGTACAACACACCTTGCCTTTGTTTGAGCCCACTTTGAGTGTTTTACAAGTGTATGAATTGTAACCAAGAGCTTGTCACATTATAAATCAGTGCATATAATCTAAAATGTGAAATAATTGAAATGCTTGAAAAAAAAGAGAGCAAGGAAGGAGTATCCATGTTTGTCGATGCAATCGGTACTTTGACTTGGTAAAGATGCTTCCTTATGAAGCATTGGAGATGAGAGAGGTTCAAAACTAAACCTTGGATATTTTAAGAGGGAGATTGGAAGGTAATTATTCCCCCCAATCTGGTGCAAGGGTGAGTTATGACATGACCATTGAGATCATTGAATCTCAAATGCATAATTCAAAGACAATATAATAAAATACAAGTTAAGTGGTATAACCAACACAACCTGCAAAATGGAAGTAGTGTCAGGTCATTGAGGGTATTGAATCTCAACCACACTACTAAAAGTATCCAATTTCTATAGACATGAATGGCTTAAAATAATGCTTCTTGTGAAAACAATGCTTCTTAGCAAAGTATCAATGCTTCTTGGTGAATAAGTTTGAACATGTATTTGTAATTTTGGTGAACTTGAATGGAATATACATTTATAATGTCTCAAGTTTAAGTAGCTATAAAAATTTAACTTCTAATCTATAAATGTGTATAATATATGTCATAAATATAAAAACCTATGTCCCAAATATGTAAAAAATAATGCAATGTGTATAAGATTATGACCCAAGTGTATATATGAATCATGTAAACTGTATAAAATATTGATAATTATATGTGTGTGGAGTCATGTATCAGGGGCATAATATGCCCCCATTTTGAGGTGAAGGGAATGAAATTTGGTAATTACCTTGCCTTAAAAGGATAAGATTAACTATATAATTTGTGTATGAATCATGTAGTATATAAGAGTAACATGTCCAAGTAGATGTATCAATGAAGCTCATAGTATGTGATCATAAGAAAGCCCTAAGATACATGATATGGATCATGGTAACATTTATAACATAAAAATACAAGCTTAACAAACTATTAAACACACACATAAGAGCATGTGATGCCATAAAAATGGGGTCTAAGGAGACCGCAAACAAGGGGAATGTTCAAATGATCCACACTCAAAAATGAAATATATAAATGTTCATATAGAAAACTAAATAAAAATACAATGGCAAATGGGCCAATAAGCAAGGAACACTTTCAAATGTTCCACAAGCAAGACAATGGTAAGCAAGAAAAAGACAGTCAAGGAAGTGACAATGGGAATAAATGAAGTAAAAGCAACCAACATAAGCATATCATACCAATACTTGCATGCATGTGTTTGTTAAAAATGTCATGTAACATTGTATATCAAGTACACTATGAAATATGTGAGTCTGAGTATAGACATGTGTAAGCGTTAGTATATAAGCTCAATATGATAATGTAGAAATGATCATAAAGTAATGTAACTTGTATTAATCATGATGAAGGAAGCAAATATCCCCAACGGAATGTGCCATGCAAGAAGAGGAAAAGTCTAACATTTATATGTGTAATTATCATGGGTATGGTATATGCCTATATTACACTCTTGTATGTCTAAAACATATGTGTATCTCGAAAATAAATGATATGTTATCTACTAACATAAATTAAACAACATAGATGCCAAGGCGGTGAAAAACATGTGAAAGTTGAATATTTTATAATTTGGAATTTATTTGAATGCTTTTGTATTTTCTTGAATATTTATTTGTTTGATTTATTTATTTGGAATGTTTAATAATAAAACAAAACTAGCCTATGATCCCATCCAAGGGATGGTCATAGGTAGTTCCGAAAGTGGAATATGGTACATCAAACTAGTGATAGTGCCAAGGAGCATGGGTGGATGTCATATCTAGAATTGTAGAATATGTGGTACTATGAGAATGTCTCGTAGGACTTTGTGGTCATGTGAAAGTAATAAAATGTCTCATATATTTGATTTTTGAAGAATATTGGTGCTAATGCCTATTGTTAAGAATTTTGTTCTACAAATGTTTAGGCTAGATACATTATCAAATATCACTATTTTAATTGCTTTGTTATGCATACTAACTTGTATAAATAGAGGAAAGTCTTGGTTAATAATATATTTTGAAGGTGAATGAGTTGTGTTGCTTTATTCACCCATATCATAAGTTGGTATACTTTCAAGTGGAATAGCTTATTTTGGTTGTACCAGGTTTGAAACCCCTTGCATGTTGGAATGTATAATTTTGAAAAATTTGAAGGGCTCATCATCAATAGGCATTGCCCATAATTCCACATCATAATGGAAGGGTTAATAATGGAAATATTATTTTTGGAAGCCTAGACACTTACATTAGAGTTTAGACACTTGTATCAACACAGGTGTCCTAATATCATTGAAACTGTCTATTACAAAAAATTCACTATTTTGTAGAGTGAACACTTAAAGCCTTATAGGTTTTTAGTCACCTTTCTATTGATGTAATTTTATTCATGCACACAAGTTTTAGATGATTATGTTGACCACGTTTGAGTTTTTAGTCAAACGAGGGCACATATACTCAAAAATTTGAGTTTTAGGGTCTATAGAGTGTCAAAATAGATGTTATAAGGTATTTCAAGGGTCAATTAATGTCATTTCATGTTATACTACCTTTGGTTATTAGTCTCCTAGGTTTATTTATTCTTTTGGGTCATTTAGAGGTCATTTTTAATTACATTTATTACTTTGTATATATTTTGTGGGAAGCGTACAAATTTCAAAAAGTCATATCATGTGCCATGTGTCCTAAGGAGTATGTAGTATTTGTCTCTAACTGAAATTTGGTAGGTTGATCAAGAAGCAACAGTTTTCCCTAAAAAATATGAGCTTTTGGGCACTTGTACAGACTTCCCAAGTCCATCATCAACCAAAAACATGGGAAGTGCAAATTTTCACCTTCCCACACTCATTTCCATGTTTGGAATTTAAGTATAATTTAAAAGGATGATTCTAAAACTCATTTTCTCATTTTCTCTTCTTAGCATACAAAGAAGGCTCAACTTCAAGTGCTCACCATGACTTGTACAATTGAAGTTGGAGGAAATGCTTTTAGGGGTGAATAGGGATCTAAGTCTACTCTATAACCAAACAAGACATTTTAATTTGGTACATCCTCCTCTATGAATAATTATTAACACCTCAGGTAGCTTTTTGTGCCTATTAAACCAAGAGGGGGTCTCTTTTTAAACATGTTTCAACTTTTATTGATTTGGATTGATGAAATAGTTTGTTACAGTGGCTTTCAAATGTTTCTCAAGGTGTTTTTAAAATTTTCAAATTCTTGGGACAACCTCCTTTAGGCATACACATGCTTGCAAATGACATAGTCTAGTTGGTAGTCAACTCAGTGGTTTATCCATGTGGAAATAGGGTTTTTGATGCTTTTTTAGATTTTTTTCCTGATGTTGGTGATATATACAGATATTGACAAAGGTTTTGTGATCATTATAAGGTCTAAACTAATCACAATTGTTTAATGCCTAATCGTTATAATCACTTTGCATCTGAACTTTGGGAGATTTGTACAGAGCTATAAATGGTGGATGCATGGTGAAAATCATGCTTGAGGTCCTGTCACTTCCAAAATATCATATAATTCATGCCATGAAACACTAATACTATGCTAAGAAGAGGTTTTCACTTCAAATCATGAATTGATTGTTTTGGGTTAGTAGTCCCTAAAATTGGCAAATAGAGATCTTGAGCCTCCTTTGGAATTACATTTCTCATGATAAATAAAGTTTCAATTCCCCTTGTTGGATTCATCTTATAGCCCTATCTCCAAGAATAACTATGCCAATTTTCAAGTTAAAGGATGGAGTGGAGCATTGGTTTTAAGACCTCTTAAAATGGCCAAAAATCACTAAATTACATTAGTGATGTCTACAAGAAATGGATGGGAAATGTCAACTTTCATTATACATGTGAACCCTAAACATTTTCCAGGTTGAGGAAAATTTTTAAAAATGTCTAATAAGCATCCCTGAGGATTTAGATAGTGGATAAGGGTGATGATGACATGAGATGACCTTTTAGGCCATCCCTTATTCGTACATAGGGCAGAGAGGCAATGGGAGTAATGTTTTAGGGATGGGCACAAAAATATGAGTTGAAGACTTATAATGGATGAAGATAACATAAATTAGAGTAATACAAGCTAAAATAAGGCTCATCGGACCCTAGACAAGATGAGCATGACCCAAACTAAGCTCTTGTAAACCTATAGGCTTATGAATAGACACCTACAACTAGAGGTGTGGAAGATTAATCTCAGTCAAGAGCAAAGATGATTTATGAAATCTCAAATAAAGTAAGAAAGTAGGTGAAATAAATATAATGGAATGATAGGAGATACAAGTAAGGTTTATATGTACTTCTAGGGTTTTCAACTCACCTTGACAACCTACAACCAAGTAAAATAGGCATCTATAGTCACAGTTTGAAGGTTGGTGATAGTCAAGAGTAAAAAAAGGTATTTTGAGGCCTAATTAATGCATGAAAACAAATTAAATTAATATGGCATGATTAAATAAAGATAAACATGGTTTGTATGGATTTTGGAGAGGTAAAACTCACCTATAGGTAGGGTCTTAGACTGTCTGAGTTAAGAGAGACAGTGAACAGTTGACATGGCTAGAAAGCTTAGGGCAATTTGAAAATGGAAAACTCAAATTGGCACATGAGATAAGGTTATAAATTTGATTATATTATGTTTTAATCCTTGGTCAATATGACACTAGATAAGCTTTGACGAAGGAGTTTCCCTACCCACTGTCACAGTCAAATAGGGGCATAAGCAAGGGAGGAGTCTACGAGGGTTTGATATCCTAGCAAGCAAAGGGGTGGTCTCAAACATGATAAGAAGGTAAAGTGGAATAAAGTGAAGTTAATTACACTCCTAAGAACATGCAAAGAGCTATCCAAACTCCTTTTCTCATAAGAAAATTTATCTCAGTCCATATAGTTAGGCTAAGAGGACCTTGTTTCAAGAGGTAAGTGGTGATTCTCAATAGAAAATAGGATTTATAAGGACTTGAAAAGCTTCATGATCTTAGAATAAGGATTAAAAATAGGTTTTAATAGAATTTTAGCTTGGGTATTGCATGGAAGGAGCAGCTATAGGCATATTTGGGTGAAAACATGAAAAAAATAGGGGTTTTGACCCCCTTTTTAGCAAAGTTGAGTTGGTTGGACCACCTAGACTTGGAAGCCGATTAAATAATTTGGTACAAGTGGTCATCAAGAACTTTTTGATCTCCCTAAATTTTTACTTTTCCCATTCAATAAGGCCTAATACCCTCTATTTTATATAAGAGGTAGGTCAATCCTTGCATGCAAGAGAATGGTAGTTTTTGGAAAAGGAGTTATATAGTGAACAAGAGATCATTATAATCATTTGGTGAGGTTTTTACTATTGGAGGGTATATAGAAGGACATGAGGAACCAACCTATAAGGTTGGGATGCCAAGGAAATGATACACACAAGGAGGTCTGCAGGCAGACCTAGTGGGAAAACATGCAAACCCAAACCCAAATGAGGTGTCACTTCAAGTTATAGCCTTCTCCTAAATTTCTAATGTTTTGTGTGATGTTTATAGGGGTAAATGTGACTTTTTAAAACTATTAGAATGCATTGATGACGAGGTTTGTCATTTTTTTGTTCACAAATTACAAATAGGCCAATTGACAAGGTATGGCTCTTGTTCCAAAATAGGAGTAACTTCCATTTTGAGGTTTTATTAAGATCTCCAAAGGATTTGAACATGTTGGTATGTTAAATATAGAGGTGGGGGAGCTTTTGGTTGGATAAGAAACTCCACTGGAAGCTATATACAACTCCAGACATACTTGAACCCTCACAAAGAGCATGAAAGCCATTCGAAGGTCAACTTCCATCACTCATATCCTTCATGGATGTTTATATGGGACCTTGAGCAATTTGGATATGTTAAGTAGGGTCCTTGAGGAGCCCTTAGTGGAATTTGGATGGAGATTCAATGTCTGACCTTTATAAACAAAGGTTAAGAGTCGAAGTCACTCAAAACCTTTGCAAAACCTTCATAGTGACCTGATTGGAGAGATAGAGCATTTTAAGAATCCAGGTGATAGGGGATGGCCATGAAACCACCTGGAAGTTATAGAATACTTTGTAGGATCCCACACATAGTTTTTGTTTATACATAATTATATGGATCAAGGGAAAATAGAGATGAAAAAAACTTTAGAAGGAATATTTAAACTTTATATAACTCCAAAAATTTAATTCATCCAATGAATCAAAGTCTAAGTATACCAACAAGACTATCACTTTTAGCCAGTCCAGTGAGCCAGAATAGTGAACACTTGGGAAAGTGGTGTAAAGTAATTAAGGGGAGCATTGAAAGGTTTTTTTCTTAAAACTGATGGTATGAGAGACTTTGAAAAGTTTCATGTCCGCTTGTGCATGGATTAGTTATGAAAATTTCATATTTTTAAATGCCAAGTGGAGAAGGCACATGGAAAATAGCCTTTTTCAAACTACTAGTGATGATTTTGCATGTCCAAAGGAATAGGGATAGTCAGGGATCAATCCAATGCATGTGGGGACTTGTTTTGTAACCCCTATTTCTTATATCAATCATCAGACCTGACCATATGCAATGATAGGGATAGTTTTGGAAGTTAACTCAGGTGGGCAGTTTCTCATGCCAAAATGGCAGTTTTATGCCACTTTTCACTATATTTATGATTTGTGTGGACAAGTACATCTTAATGACCTAGAATAGCTCAACCCACCTCTCCTCTACATGCAATTGTAATTGATTTTCACTTAGTGACACATGTCTTTGTATATTTTCAACTTCTTCTTCTTCTCTCTCTCTCTCTCTCTAGGTTCTATAAATTGAGCCTTCTTGACCATTGTTTGCATCTCTCTACCTAGGTATGGCCAAGCCCTGCCAAAATTTTACCTTGAACTAATAAAGACAAGTGTTTTACCTCATTCGAAAAATTCACTTTGATAGTTGTAGGTCTTGTTCAAGTGTAAGTTTAATTGCAAGTCATCAAGAAGTGTCAAAGTAGATTGCAAGTGTAGTGATTAGGCTTCTCAATAGAGTGTCTTAGAATGCCTATTGTTTAGTTCCTCCTAGCCTATGCTAACTCTGACACAACATGTTGAAAAATTGATGTGGGAGGGAAGATTGACATTGGATGTAGTGTATATGCAACTTGTCCTTGGTTCTAAGTGCATGTAAAGGGTATGAGTTAAGCAAAATTATTTGGTGATCACCCCCATAGCCTAGGTTTACTTTCATGCTATTCTTAACTCTTTTCAACCCTGCAAAGTGTTATTAGTAGGGACATGTGCTTGAATGATACATTAAAGGGAGCTAGACCTTATCTAGAGGTTCATCTCATAAGTTTGCTTACCCATAGCAAGTGAGATGTCCCAATTTTTCCACTTGGATTAGAGGTTTAGAAGACCTCTTCTCATAGGGTGCATCCAAATGACAATAGGTTGTATATGGATAAAACCCTAGATCTTCACCTTAGGTCTTTGTGCCTAGCCAAAAATGGGTTAGTGGGATAATAAAGTCGAGTTGAACTCAAGGAACCCTCTATCAATGAGCGTTGCCTACATAGCTAATACTTTGAAGAGGGCCTCAAACATATGTATTTATTCCCTACGTATTGGCTTGTGTGTGCACAAGAGTGCAATATAATATATGCAAGGGCATGTAATGATCTAGCTTGTAACTTGACAAATATTTCTCGTGGATTTTTCTTTGAGTTCTTCATACCTATAATATGACTCTTCTTATAACTAATATGAAAATAGGGAAGAATAGGGCAATAAAACTTAGTTATGTAATTAATTGAATGAGTTTGAATATATGCTTGATTAATTTTTGTTAGATAAATAACGAGTTATCTTATATTTGTATTTATATCACAGCTTTTGAAAATATCTCATAAAAAAGCTAAATAAAAGAAATGGGCCAACCCATAGGACTCAAAAGATTTAAAAATTAGATGACTTTTGAGGACTATGTATTTGATAAGAATTTGGACACTTATGTCGACACAAGTGTCCCTATGTGGGATTCAAGTGTTTGATAAGGTAGGAAGTTATTGAGGATCTAAAACTAAAAGTAAAGGATGTATATTAGGGTTTAAGCTTTCTATAAAGCGCAAAAGATCTGGTTCATCAAAAATGATCGGGTTAGACCACAAGATAAATAATTAGGCACAATGAGTTGGTGAATGTGATCCTTTTGGCAACAAGAATGTCTATAATTGAAGGGTAGAGCCTTGATAGGTATTTATCAAATATATAAGACTGAGATGCTATATAAATTAGATTTTTGTATAGATAATTTTATCCTAATTCTAACCAATTTTTTAATCTAAAATTATATTCGCTACATCAAATTTACACGACCATATTTCCCTTAATGTTACTCTCAATATTTATTGTGACCCTTTATAGAAAATTTCTCAAATACCTTTTTACAACCATGTATAAGTCACCTCAATTAGACACCTATGCAAGGAGAATGACCTATATGAGATAGATTATTTCTCCTTGAAAACAAATCCATGATAGTACACAATCTACCCCCAAAAAAATCCCAATTTGCCTAAATTGTGGCTACAATACCACTTCTTATGATCAAAATAAACATAATACAAAAATAATGTAGAACATAACATAAATCACATTCACAATAGATGTTTAGTGGGCCAATTTACCTTAATATTTGATATATTAATAAATGGAAATAAAAATATGGTAGAGGTAGGGAAACACCATGTAATGTTTCTTTGGGAAGGAATCTCTCCACAAGATTCCTATTATGAGAGTTGAACCCGCTATGCTACTCCACTCCTAATACCAAATTCATTTTTAATTGTTTGATTCTAAATGATTCTTCTTATTTATAGTGTCTTGTCTAATAACACTAGGCAGGATAAACCCTTAACCCACACAATTTCTAATACAAATGACATTATGTCTTGATACAATGAACCATTAGTTATGTGTGTTACATATCAACATCTCTATAACCTCCATACATATCATAATACCATGGACCTAGGTGGATAACATTCCAACTCCCTTATTATATTAAAAAACATGATTGAAATTTAGATGTGAAACATAATAATTGGTTACCACAAATATCCAATATGTAGAATAAGAATGTGTGAATATGTAAACATCTTTTACACACCCATATGAATTAAAATTAAATTTTTTATTTCAAGTACAAATGATTAATGATTAAATAGTTCTTCTATTCCATGTTACTATTCATTTCATAAAAATTACCGTGAACCTGAAAGGAAATGACTTTAAATGTACACATGCATGAAAATACTCACAACACAAGAATTTACCATGGAAACACCCATTATGGGAAAACTTCAGCATGGAAAGCACTACAACTTGCACTCGGTATTGAGTTCATTACAATCATTAAATGGACATTGATGTCGTGGATAAATATATAAGCACAACTCCTGTATGGAATCAACCTTTCCTCTCATATGGACTGTAACTCTTCCCTTGGATAACATTCTTATACAATGTTCCCTCGAAGTTATCATAATCCTTGCCTTTATGCCTTCACCTTGATGGTTGGCCATTGGAATCAAACACACCTCTTACTCTTCCTTTTTGGTTTTGAATAGTCCCCTTTTGATAATTAAGCTAGGTGATTTATTTATCCTTTTTTATATTTTTTGTGATCTATTGTTGTCTTGTTTTTTTTTTACCTTGGAGACCCCAACTACCCAGAATATTTTTTTGATCAGATTGGTCCAATGAGAAGGTTGGGGGGGAAACGTCTGTGTGTATAACAGGGAACATTGAATATGTATATAATGTCCTTTCATCACCCCTATCTATCATCTCCTTGTGTGTGTGTATATATAAATGTATATACATATATATATATATATATACATATATATATATATATATATATATATATATATATATATATACATATATATATATATATATATATATATATATATATAACTTGGCAATGTGATCTCACAAATATTGATCTAGAATTTGATGTATATTTCGGTTGTTGTTCTAGTCTTCTATCTCCTTATTATCTTCAAACAATAGGGAAGGGAATGATCTCGTAAAGTTGTGAGGAAGGTGTGATAGTGGATATATATATATATATAACTTGGCAATGTGATCTCACAAAGATTGATCTAGAATTTGATGTATATTTCGGTTGTTGTTCTAGTCTTCTATCTCCTTATTATCTTCAAACAATAGGGAAGGGAATGATCTCGTAAAGTTGTGAGGAAGGTGTGATAGTGGATATGTATAGTACCGATGATACAAAGACTATGGATGCATAAATCTAGATAACTCAATATACTACAGGTACATCTAATGTCTATACTCTATCTGATATATCTACTTGTTCATTCTTTTCTATAAATGAAGCAACTATAAAATTTGATAAAGAAAATCCTAGCCCTAAATGGAAAATTCCAACTCTTAAGGACACAGATGTTTATGATAAGCTTTTTCCTTTTCATCTTATTGCTAAAACCTCCATAAAAGTTTCTAAAAATGTTATCCAGGTTAAACAAAATGATGATTATAAATACCACTTACAAATAGTTGACGATAAAACTATCTATCAATTAAAATCTCAGTTTAAATATAAGTTTTTGCATATTGGTGCCATTACCATTGGTGTTTTCCCTTTATTCAGAAGAGGTTTGAATGTCAGTATTCTAGGATGTTTACTTGATAATAGACATACGACCTTTAGTTCTTATTTACAGAATGCTATCCAACCAGTCTTCATGATGGCCCAATCTTTAGAAATGTATACCCAAATTATCCAATGGCTATCCATCAATAAGAAAATTTAAATAAAATCTTGAAGCTTTTCCTCTAAACCCATGGATTAGATATTATTTCTGGCTCTTGTCCTCTTGCTCTTAAATATCAGGTTATGTATTACTTAATCAATACCCTTCATCCTACTGTCAAGCATACTCCTGCACAAGGCAAAAGTGTGGTGTGCAGAGCAATAAAAAATAGTCAAATAATTCTTGGTAAATCTATTTCTTGGTTAGATCTTAAGTTTCCCAAAAAGTGGATAGTAGACATAGACTTTATCCAAAAACCTTGGAAATCCTTATCACTCACTACATCTGCAAAAGATTTGCCAAACAAATCTATCATCAAATTTGGTCTCACAATGACTTGAAAGATCATATACAGAGCATACAATTAAAACAACACTTGCCTCTAATTAATCCTCATTATCTGCATCTCAAGAAACTCCATGATCCTCAAATAGATTCATACTTATGTGTTGACTTTCAAAAAATTATAAGTCATCCAAATTAGTCTAGTATTCACATAGTTAAAAGAGATTTAGCCATTCAAGAACTACTTGAAAAAAATAATAAGTTACTTGCTGAAGCCAAAGGAATTAATAGGGAAGGAACTTCTGAAGAAAAGACTAAAAAGGAAGATGAGAAAACATATATGGAAAACTTCTTTAAGAGATGAATCATACACAAAAAAGAGATTCACAAAGTCTATTGATTTTAATCAATATTCACCATGTTGAGTGAATATTTTGTCACCAGCTAACTGATGAGCAAAATAGTTTATTTCAACCATAGCATAAGGAGATTGGTCGGCCAGATGTGTAGGTTTACCACATCAGAAGGGGGACAAATCTCTCCTCTCATCAAGGGGAGGTTCCCTATAAATATGAGGATCTATGTGTGTGTGTGTGTGTAGAAAATAACACTCAAGGTAGGATTACACCATCCATCTCTCTTTTTTTAGAGATGATATTCATAGATCAAAGGAGAAATCCTGGTGAAAACACTAAAGGCACTTCTCTTCTTTCAGAAGTGTTCTGCAGCAAACAGCTGGAATTCTTTCAGGGAGTGATGGTGACAGGTAATAAGGGTGCAGTAACCAGTAGAATGAGGTTAGCACAAAGTCTCCTCCTCAACTGCCAAAGAGTGAAATATACAAAGGACAATGAGGGCACAAAGTCATCCCAAGGTCCTTTACATAGAAACAAACTAAAACATAGACACACACAAAAGATAATTGTGGCAGCACAAAGTCTCTCCACAGCTGGCTTCAGGACACCTTTCTGATTACTTCCACTAGACCTGCTTATTTCATTAAAATAGACAAAAATGCATTAAAAAAATAAACATAAGAGCAATCTCTTAAATGACACAAGCTATTACAACACAAAATCTGAAAGTAACTTGCTTTCTCAATCAAATAAATAACTATGATTAACAATTTGAGCTCAAAGTCTTAGTGATCGCCTTTCAATTTTGGCAGAGTTTCACTTCTACATCAGAGAGATCTCCTTTGCATAAAATAAGAGATTACAATATATAGCAGCCAAGAAAGACTTGGCACTTTGTTTCATGGAATGGCCCATGCTGTGCATTCAATGCCTTGAATGCATTTTCAATTCTGTCAGGGGGGCCATGATGGAACAGGGTATCGACCTTAACTTTGGCATGTCCATTTATCTCGAATGTCTTCTCTTCAGCATGGGTTGTTTGGTTTTGCTTCTAATATGTATGCGGTTTTCCCCTCACTTTTATTCAAAGGGAGACAAACAAGCTATGCCTTTCAATGTTTATGAGCTCATACGCCTACTTGGTGGACTATTCTACCTACTGGAAATAACTCCTGCATAGATATTTCAAGTCTTTTTGTATTGTTCTCTCTTTTGTTAACATATTTTGTCTCTTCCTCATGATTTGATCCCTCAGGCTATCTTTTTTCCATTGTACAGGCTCTTTTGGCTTCCTCTTTAGCTGGTCGCTTAGTTTGTTCTTCAAGTTGCACGCCACATTTGAAATCCAATAGTTATTTCATTACCTTGAATTTGACATCCATGGGGACGTCATTGGTCGATGGTTGCTTGAACCATTTTGAACCTTGAACCTTTGAACCTTTGAAAGTTTATTGGTTCAATGGTTCGAGCGGTCTTATCAGCTCCTTGGTTCAATTACTTCTTTAGTTCATTCGCTTTCCTTTCTTCACTGAAAGCTTCTCTGTGAACTTTGAACTTCATGAACTGGTTGAACTCTTTGAACCATTTGAACCTTTGAACCATTTCGGTTTAATGGTTCAATAGTTCATCCTCTTCTTTGAATCCTTTGTTCTTCTAAGTCTTCTGAACTCTATTGAACCTTTGAACCTTGAACCATTTCAGTACAAAGTTCAACGGTTCATTCTCTTTCTTTGAATCTTTTGTTCCTTCAAACTTTTTGGATCTTTTCTTTTCTACTGAATTCGTTGAACCTTTGAACTTTGAACTCTTTTGCTTCAAGGTTCAATGGTTCAATAGTTCATTCTTTTCTCTTCGAATCCTTTTACTTTCTAAGTCTCTCGAACTTTGAAATTCCTTCGGCTATATGTCTTTGGAATCCACCCTAAGGGAAGGTGTCCCTTCGGGCCTTGAGAAAGGTCCATTTCCTGGTTGCCAAGAGCCTCCTGCAAGGGTACATGCCCTTCGGGGTTCTTCAGGTGGTCTTCTTCTTTAAAGCATTCAGACAAAATGTCTGAAGAAAATCTTTCCTATGCCTTAGCCGCTTTCTGTCAGGCCTTTGAACTCACTGATTGAACCAACTTATGGTTCAACGATTTAACAGTTCAATCCTTTATTTGAAGCTTGCTTTCATTTAAGTCTTTTGATCTTATTAAACTCATTGAACCTTTGAACCCATTGAACTATTTTGGTTCAAGGATCAACGGTTCAACGGTTCATTCTTTACTCTTCGAAGCCTTCTTTTCTTTTAAGTCTTTTAAAGCCGTTGAACTTGCTGAAGCAGTTGAACTTTTAACTTTTGCCGGAGCGCTTAACTCTTTAAGCTTGCCAACATCGTTGAACCTTTGAACCTTTGAGAAGCGGGGTTAAATGGTGCAATCCTTTGGTTGAATCTTGACGATGGACCTTTTCGTTGAACCTCGGCATTAAACCAACATTGAAATTGTCCAAGTGTTGGGAACTTGTTTCTTTGTGAGAGCTCACCTGTTGAAGTGGTTTAACCTGTTGAACCTGCAAGTCCCTTAGCTGAAAAAGCTTGAATAATGGAAGAAATTGGATGCTCAGAACATTTTTTGAAAAGGGAAGAAAGAATTTTGGCCTGTAGGACCAAAATAGTTGATATGTTGTCCCAAAAATGAGTAACAGATTTTGGGAACAACACACCTGATGGAAAATTTAAAGCACAAATGTATTATCTCAAGATATCTAACAAAAGTCTTGATCAGTCTATCAAAGTCAAGTTAATGAATTAGAATAATTTTGTAACCAAATGCTTGAATAATAAATTTTCAAAAATATAGTGGAGTCTTGACCAGGTTTTTATGATGTTAAAGAGTATTAAGTTGTATCACAAAGGAGAACTTGCTAGAGTAATCAATGTTTTGAATGATAATGTTACTATTCAATATAGTCAGATTGTTCAAAAAATAGATAATGATTCTAATAACATTAGAGTACAACAACAATATGTTGAATTAAAGATAGATAATTTGATCATTAAGGAAAAGGTTATCAATTAAAGCCAAGATGAGCTTCAAACTAATGTAGTTTTTCTTGAAACAGAGTTAAAAAATCAAATGACTACTTTTGAGATAAAATAGGAAGAAGCATACCAAGAAATTAGATAGCTATCTTCAGCTTTTGATAGCATAGCTAGGGAAATAGTAAATCATAGTTCTAGCCTATCTACTATTCCTGAGATCATAAACTCAATAAAGGATAAAGGCCAATCTTCTCGACCACAGCTAGAAATAGTTGTTTCAAAAAATATTGATTACATTCATAATATCCATTCTTGAAAAAATATTTTAAAATTACAAAGAGAATCATTTAGGAAGTCTAAATCAAAGAGTCTGCTTGATCTTAAAAAATCTGTTGATAAGAGTCTGTTTTCTGAAATAAAATGTTACTTTGAGATGGGAGAGTCTTCAAAATCTAAACCTCCATTAGATTCTCAAATAAGGACTTTGAATCTTCAACCTTTCTTTTAGAAATTCAATTGTGAACCACCAAAAAAAAGGAAAGAAACGATTCATGCAATACTAGCTTAGGCCTGTATATAGATTCATGGTATTGATAAATATTCTTTCAGTGTTAATCGATAAATTACAAATGGGTTCATAGGAAATATCAATGAATGGTGGGATGCTAGTGGTATAATGTTTCATGAAAGCATATACAGTCATGCAAAACCGATCTCTACACTTTGCAATACTTTACTTTCTGAATTTGTTGGGATACTTGATAATGATAAAGAGGCAAATAAAGCCAAGTTTATTAATGCCCAATTGTGTAATATGATCAAGCTAGATAAATATATGTGCTATATGGAAAATCTATTCTATAATTCTGGATAAATCTTTAATCCAACATATAAGATTAGGTATATAGAATCATTTCCTGAATATTTTGCTACCAAATATAAAGCTGCTATGAGTGACAATCTTCCAACCATGTCTTTTGGAAGGATAAACTACAACATTAAAGCAGTTAATAAAAGGTTATGTGCAAAAAAACCACATAAAGAAACTATGAAGTATCATAAACATATAGGTGCAAAATTCTATAATTCTCTAGATGATAATTTTGGATGTATTGATATGCATAGATATAAACAGTACAAAAGAAAGAAGAAATCACATTCTTGCAAATGTTTATCTAGAAAAGATTTTACTTACAATAAGTCTTGAAAGCCTAAAAAAAAAAAATTGGTTCAAAGAGGATATTCAGAAAAAAAAACATGGTTATCATAAGAAACCTGTTAAGTGTTTCATCTGTCAATGTGATCACTATGCTAATAAATACCCTAATAAGAGAAGAGAATCTAAAAAGACTAATTTTCTGAACATCTATAGAATTGATGAAGATGAATATGTGTTAGTATCAGAAGTTAAACTTCAATATGAATCAAATATTTTATGGGAAGCATCTGATAGTGATGATAATCAAATAAATATGAATTTAGTTGAATCTGAATCAATAGATGAATCATTTGATTATGATTATGATATAAGATTTCAAATTCATATGATTTTTGCTCTTTTAGCAGATGCCTTGAGTTTATCTCAACAAATATCTTTCCTTAAAGAAAAACACAATAAAACTCCTGCCTATATGATATGAAAGAATGTTTTTGCAACACCAAATTGTGGCTGCTAAGCAAAAATATTCTCTTTATTTAGCTCAACAAAAAAGGTAAAAGGATATTTTATCCGAAGAATTTCAATCTAAAAATTAGAAAGCATCTCTGATTGAAGCTACGTATCAACCTGACACTTATGATAGATCTACTTGGTGAAAGAAGCATGTATTTTAGCTTCAACTCTTTCTAACTAAAGCTCATATTGAATTACAAGATCTTCTAAAAGAAGCTCTTGTTGATGAACATGAACACCTCTTTGAAAAAGAGCTACTCCAAGTCACTAATGAGATCGAATCTCATTTTGAGGGAGGTGATACCTCTCATAATAATTCAAATATACATAAAATATCAATTATAATACTAATAATCTAACTTGTCAAATTTAGATTAAATGAGAATGTTGTAAACTATGTAGCTTGGATGTTTTGCTTGATATTGGTGCTGGTATTTCTCTTATTAGATATCATTCTATTCTGCTTGATATGTGAAAAGTTGATTTTTATCGGCTAACTTTTAATATAAAAGCTATGGTTTCAAAATTGTCTACAGTTATTCCTGTTGTGTTTGGTGACTCTATTTTTTATTTTAAGATAGTACAGTATGAAATGCTAATATATGATATGATGATTGGTTTAGATAACTTGGGAAGTTTTTACCCTATCATAATTCAGGTGCATGAAATAATTCTTGTACAAAAATATTTTTTCTACAATAAATCCATATATGAATGCAAAATTTCATTGAAAGAAAAACCAAAGAAATCAGTTGACACTAGATGGATACAACATAAGGTAAATCTTTGTCATGTTAGCATTGATCTAATAATTGAGAAGCTTAAAAAGGATTGTTGTTTTGAAACTTCTTTAGCATTCAGAAGTAGAAAACTACATGATTGTAGAATTGAATTGAAGATGGTAAAAGACAAAAATGATAAAGAAATAGAACCTAAGTTTAAGGCACATCATTCAGGAATATCTCTTTCAATTAGGGAAGAATGTTTTCAAGAAATAAAACAGTTGCAAGAACATGGTTTCATAAGAGATTCCAATAGCCCTTGGGCATGTGAAACATTCTATGTAAATAAAAGATCAGAATAGATAAGGGGTAAAAAGAAACAAGTTATAATTATGTCCCTCTTAATAAATATGTTTTACCAGTTTATCATTTTATTTCTTCAAAAGATGAAATCTTGCAACGAATAAATAGAAGTAAAGTTTATAGTAAGTTTGATCTAAAATCAAAATATTGACAGATAAAAGTGACAGAAAAAGACAAGTACAAAACTACATTTGTCACTCCATTTGACCAATACGAATGGAATGTCCTACCCTTTGGTTTAAATACTACTCTTAGTATATTTCAAGAAATGATAAACAAAATTTTCTCAGCATAGTCTAATTTTATCATTGTCTATATAGATGATATATTATTTTTTTAAAGATCACCTAAAGAACATCTTAATCATCTGGAGCAATTCAATCAAATTATGTATAATAATGGTTTGGTTCTATTTGAGAAAAAAATGACAGTTTTAAAAAATGAAAATTGAGTTTTCAGGGGTCACTATAAAATCAGGAGAAGTTGTAGTACTAAAAATGTTTTAAAGAATATCAAAAAAAATTCTGATGAGTTTCAAGATAAAAAATTGCTACAAATTTTTTTTGGCTGTGTAAACTATGTAGTAGGATATTCTTATGACATTACACAAGATAAAATTCTTCTAAATAAAATGTTATCAAAGAATCCTCCAACATGATATGATAAGATGATAAAAGTTGTTCAAAGGATAAAGCAAAAACATCAAAATTTACTACCTCTAGTTCTACCTGGTAATGGTCAAAAGATCATTGAGACAGACACCTCAGATTTGTATTGGAGTGTTATTCTTAAAGAAAGATTGTTAGACGATTTAGAGAAACCCTGTAGATTTAATTTAGGAAATTTTTAACAAGTTTAGAAAAACTATCACTCTACTCATAATTTTTTTTATTGTTATTAAAGTTATTCAAGCTTTCATGTATTTTGTAAGATCAAAAAAAATTCTTGTAAGATCAAAAAAATTATTGTTAGATCTGATCTAAATAACTTTATGAGCATTTTTTATTCTACTGATAATCTAAAAAAGGATTTGTGAGTAGGTTAACCAGGTGGACAAATTTTATGTTAGATTTTGACTTCTTTATTGAGCACATACCTGGAAAGAAAAATTGTCTTACTAATTTTATATCTAGAGAATTTGATTCAGATAATTCAGTTATGGCAGTGACAGTTATTGAAGTGCGTGAAATTTTTTATCAACATATATGGAGATTTACTCCATCTGTTGTTAATCATTTAACTCATGAAACGAATGCTCTCACCATAAAATCTCATGAAGTCTCTGTAGAAATCATTAATAATCATTTGGCATGGACATCACAATTTCAAGAAACAGATGGTAAAAGGTGGTGTTCTACAATAATGCTACATCATGAAGCTAATAATCCAAGGATTATTGGTATAAATAATCATTTAAATTATTTTTTTTGTAGGCATGGTTTTAAATTCTTAATTCAACGATCTACCTTCCGGCCATATTTTAATCTTGTTACAAAAATTTTATGGTCATCTTTTGAAATACCAGATTATTTATTTGAATTTTTGAATTATATTATGCCAATGAAATTTTCAGATGATCCTATTGTTCGTATCCCTCTAATTCAATTAAAGAATATATTTATTGCTCTAAGTATACCTTTCAAGGTTAAGTTTGAAATATTCTTAGTTCAAAATTTTCAAGCTAATCTACATGTTGGCTTAGCTCCTGCTCAACCGTTAGTCACTCTTTAGAAAAGTTTTACAATAAGTCATCAGGTTGTGTTTCCTCCTACACCTGGTGGGTGAATGTTAAGGATTCTTTCAGTGTTATATATGGATCACATCAATTTTAATTCTAATGATGATAACCATTACTCTCCCTAAGGAGAATATGAATTCAATGATGATGATTGATTTAATCTAAAGATTAGTTATGGGGTATGTTTGTTGCCATGAATGTAGACACGTTAACCCTCTTTTGGTTTTGTTGACCTCACCACTTACAAAAAGTGATATTCTACAAACCATGTTGATAGATTCCTTATTTATATTTTTTTATTAGGTGATGTGCAGTGGACCCATAACCCACTGACTTATAGCTTCTTGCCTTCTATCCATCGATTCAATATCTTTATGTCGATCATCAATTTTCTCATTTCATCTTATAGGTATGAAGAGTTCTTCATGTCATAAGCATCGAATGCCTAGAGTTGAGTCTAAAGTGTTAAACTAAGAATTGTGTCTTAGCGAGTTAGGAATAAGCGTATGTTCTTTGCTTGCCCTTTTGTGGGAACCTGCAAATCACAAACTTTTATTGAGTTTGTTATTTTTCAAGTTTGTACTGAAAGCTTTGTAAACTCTATGTCTTGATCTATACAGTGATCCTACATTTTCTTTGGGAATCTGACCATTTTGTCTCAATGAATAATTAAAACATTGACTCCAAATGATAGCCTTAAGAATAAGTCATCCAAATCAGTCTAGAGTTTACAAATGTCATATATATATGGTTAACACTGAAAAGATATTTTTTATAAAGAGAAATATTAATTTTTTGATATGTTATAAGCGTATACTCTTTGCTTGTCTTTTTGTGGGAATCTATGAATTAGAAACTTTTCTTAAGTTTGTACTGAAAGCTATATATATACGGATAGTTTCAGGTGCTATTCTAATTGGGATAGGAGATAAGGACATGAAAGTATATGATATTACCGGCATCTCTAAACTCCTAGTTTAAGGTATCAAGGTGCTTTACCTCTAGTTCTATCATCAGATTTGACTCTCACAATGACTTGAAAGATCATATGCAGAACATACAATTGCAACAACCCTTTCCTCTAATTAATCCTCATTGTCTACAACTCAAGAAAGTCCATGATCCTCAAATAGATTCATACTTCTATGTTGTCTATCAAAAAATTATAAGTCATCCAAATCAGTCCAATATTCACATGGTTAAAAGAGATCTAGCCATTCAAGAACTACTTAAGAAAAATAAGAAGTTACTTGCTGAAGCCAAACGAATTAATATGAAAAGAAATTCTAAAGAAAAGACTAAAAAGGAAGATGAGGAAGGTCATTTATGGAAAAATCCTTTAAGAGATGAATCATACACAGAAAAAAGATTCCAAAAGTCTACTGATTTCAATCAATATTTCCCTGAGAGAAAATTTGAAGCACAAATGTATTATGTCAAAACATCTAATAAAAATATTGATCTGTCTATCGAAGTCAAGTTAAGGAAATGAAATAATCTTGAAACCAAATGCTTGAATAATAAAGTTTTAAAAACATAGCAGAGTCTTGACTAGATTTCTAAGATGTTAAAGAGTATAGAGTTATATCATAAAGGAGAACCTACTAGAGCAATATATTTTGAATGATAACGTTACTAATCAACATAGTCAACTTGTTCAAAAAATAGATAATTAGTCTAGTAGCATTAGAATACAATAACAATCTATTGAATTAAAGATAGATAATTTGATCATTGAGAAAAAGGTTATCGAAATATCCTCCAGCATGGTCTGATGATATGATAAAATTTGTTCAAAGGATAAAATAGAATTATCAGAATTTACCACCTATAGTTCTACCTAATAATGGTTTAAAGATCTTTGAGATAGACACCTCAAATTTGTATTGGGGTGTTATTCTTAAAAATAGATTGTCAGACAATTTAGAAAAACCTTGTAGATTTGCTTCAAGAAATTTTAAACAGGCTCAGAAAAACTATCACTTTACTCATACAAAAATTCTTGATGTTATTAAAGCTATTCAAGATTTCATATTTTTTGTAAGATCAAACGAATTTCTTGTTAGATATGATTTAAATAAATTTATGAACATTCTTCATTCTACTGATAATCTAAAGAAAGTATCTGTGAACAGGTTAATCAGGTGGGCAATTTTTTTATTAGATTTTGACTTTTTTGTTAAGCACATACCTGGAAGGAAAAATTGTCTAACTAATTTTATATTTAGAGAATTTAATTTAGATAATTGAGTTATGGTAGTGACAGTTACTAAAGTATGTGAAGAGTTTCATCAATATATATGGAGATCCACTCTATTTGTTGCTAATCAGTTAATTTATGAAATGAATGCTCTCACCAAAAAATCTCATGAAGTCTCTACATAACTTAATAATAATCATTTGGCATAGACATCACAATTTCAAAAACCAGATGGCAAAAGGTGGTGTTCTACAATAATATTATTTCATGAAGCTAATAATCTAAGGATTACTAGTATAAATAATCCTTTTATGAATTTCATTTGCAGGTATAGTTTTGAATTCTTAATTCAATGGTCTACCTTCTAGCCAAGTTTTAACCCTATTACATAAAATTTCTAGTCATCTTATAAAATACCAAATTATTTATTTGAATTTTTAGATTATATTATGTCAATGAAAACTTCTGATGATCTTGTTGTTCGTATCCCTCCAATTCAATTAAAGAATATATTTATTGCTCTAAAGATACCTTTCAGGGTTAAGTTTGAAATATTTTCAATTCATAATTTCTAAATTAATCTACATGTTGGATTAGCTCTTGCTCAACCATTAACCGTTGTTTGAAAAAGGTTTATAATAAGTCATCAGGTTGTGTTTCCTCCTACACCTGGTAGACGAATGTTAACGATTCCTTCAGTGTTATCAATCGATCACATTGACTTTGATTTTGATGATGAAAACCACTATTTTCCCCAAGAAGAATATGAATTCAATGATGATGATTGATTTAATCTAAAGACTAGTTACAAGGTTTGTTTGTAGTCATGAATTTGGGTACACTAACCTTATTTTGGTTTTATGAAGCTCACCACTTACAAAAGGCAATAATCCATCGATTGTGTCGATAGATTCCTTGTTTGTCCTTTCTTGTTAAGTGGTGCACAGTGGGCCCATAACCCACTGACTTTTAGCATCTTACTTTTTTTCCATTAATTCGGCATCTTTATGTCTACCGTCTATCTTCTCATTTCATCTTATAAATATGAGGAGTTCTTCGTGTCATAAGCATCAAATGCCTAAAGTCTTAAAATAAGAGTTGTGTCTTAGCGAGTCAAGAATAAGAGTATGCTCTTCGCCTGCCCTTCTGTGAGAACCTATGAATCAAAAACTTTTCATAAGTTTATTATTTCTTAAATTAGTACTAAAAGCTTTGTAAAATCTCTGTGTCTTGATCTATACAACGATCATGTATTTAATGGTATCAAAGCCATGAGCCATGTGTCATGAGCCATATCCAAGCCTTGTAAAAACTTGTTGCTTTTGTAATATCTCTTTGATATATCAATAAAATTATACTTTCATTTCTTGTTATCTGTATCTATTATGTTGTTATTTTGGTCTTATGTCTCCATATTATCTTTAGGCAATAACGAAGGGAATGATTTTATAAAGCCGTGAGGAAGGCAATATAGTGGATATGTATAGTATCAACGATACGAAGACTATAGATGCATCAAACCAAATAATGCCAGATATTGTAGGTACATTTGATGTTTGTACTCTTTATGATATATCTACTCATTAATTATTTTTTGTAAATGAAGCAACTGTAGAATTTGATGAAAAAAATCCTAGCCTTGAATGCAAACTTCCAACTCTTAAGGCCACAGATGTTTATGATAAGATTTATCCTTTTCATCTTATTACTAAAACCTTCATAAAAGTTTTTAAAAATGTTATCCAGATTAAACAAAATGATTATAAATATCACTTGTAAATAGTTGATAATAAAACTATTCATCAGTTAAAATCTCAGTTTAAAGATAAATTTTTGCATATAAATAGTTGATAATAAAACTATAAATTAGTTAAAATCTCAGTTTAAATATAAATTTTTGCTTATTGGTGCCGTTATCATTAGTGTTTTCTCTTTATTCATAAGAGATCTGAATGTCAATATTATAGGATGTTTACTTGATAATAGACATACTACTTTTAGTGTTTACTTACAGAATACTATCCAAACTGATCTTCATGATGTCTCGATCTTTACAACTGTATACCTAAATTATCCAATGTCTATCCATCAAGAAGAAAATTTAAATAAAGTTTTGAAGCTTTTCCTCCAAACCCATGGATTAGATATGATCCTTGGTTCTTGTCCTATTGCAATTAAATACTAGGTCATGTACCACTTAACCAATACCTTTTATCTTACTATCAAGCATACTCTTGTGTAAAGCAAAAGTGTGGTGTGTAGAGCAACATAAAATAGTCAAATAATTCTTACTGAATCTATTTCTTGGTCAGATCTTAAGTTTTCTAAAAAGTGGATAGTAGACATAGACTTTCTCCAAAAACCCAAGAAATCTTTATCACTCACTACATCTATAAAAAATTTGTCAAACAAATCTATCATTAGATTTGACTCTAATAATGACTTGAAAGATCATATGCAAAGCATATAATTGTAGTAACCCTTGCCTCTAATTAATCCTCATTGTCTGTATCTCAAGAAAGTCCATGATCCTCAAATAGATTCATACTTTTGTATTGATTGTCAAAAAATTATAAGTCATCCAAATCAATCCACTATTCACATGGTTAAAAGAGATTTAACCATTCAAGAACTACTTGAGAAAAATAAGAAGTTACTTGCTAAAGTCAAAAAAATAAATATGGAAGAAACTTCTAAAAAAAGACTAAAAAAGAAGATGAGTAAGGTCATATATGGAAAACTCCTTTAGGAGATAAATCATACACAGAAAAAAGATTCTCAAAGTCTATTGATTTCAATTAATATTCACTTGATGGAAAATTTAAAGCATAAATGTATTATCTTAGGACATCTGACAAAAGTTTTTATCGGTCTATCGAAGTCAAGTTAATGAATTGGAATAATATTTCAACCAAATAATTGAACAATAATGTTTTACCAATACAACAGAGTCTTGACTAGATTTCTAAGATGTTACAGAGTATTGAGTTATATTAGAAAAGAAAACTTGCTAGGGCAATCAATGTTTTGAATGATAAAGTTACTACTCAACATAGTCAGTTTATTCAAAAATTAGATAATGAGTCTAGTAAGATTAGACTGCAACAACAATCTATTGAATTAAAGATAAATAATTTAATCACTGAAGAAAAAGTTATCAGTCAAAGCCAAGATGAGTTTCAGACTAGTGTAGTTTCTCTTGAAACAGATTTAAAAAATTAAATGACTACTTTTGAGATAAAACAAGAAGCATACCAGAAAATCAGACAGCTATCTTTAGCTTCTGATAGCATAGCTAGAGAAATAATAAATCATAGTTCTAGCCTATCTATTATTTATGATATCCTAAACTCAAAAAAGGATAAAGGTCAATCTTCTCGACCATAGCCAAAAATTGTTGTTTCATAAAATATTGATTACAGTCAGAATATCCATTCCTGACAAAATATTTTAAGATTATAAATAAAATCATTTACAAAGTCTAAATCAAAGAATTTGCCTAATTCTAAAAAATCTTTTGATAAGATCATGCAAGCAGGCATGGCTAAGATAGAGCCTGCTGAAATAGAAAGTCACTTTGAGACAAGAGAGTCTTCAACATCTAAACCTCTATTAGATTCTCAAATAAGGAATTTAAATCTTCAACCTTTCTTCTAAAAATTTAATTGTGAACCACCATAAAAAAAGAAAGAAATGATTCATGCAATGCTAGCTTGGGCTAGTGTACAGACTAATGGTCTTAAAAAATATATTTTTTGTGTTAGTCAACAAATTACAAATGAGTTCATAGAAAATATCAATAATGATAGGATCTTAGTGGTACAATATTTTATGAAAACATATACACTCATCTAGAACCGATCTTTGTATTCTATAATGCTTTACTTTTTGAATTTGTTCGTACACTTGATAATGATAAATAGGCAAATAAAGCCATGTTTTTTAAAGCTTAATTGTGTGATATGACCAAGCTAGATGAATATATCTGCTACATGAGAAATCTAATTTATAATTATAAAAAAAAAAAATCTAACATACAAGATTAGGTATATAGAATCATTTATTGAATATTTTACTACCAAATATAAGGCTACTATGGGTGACAATCTTCTAACCATGTCCTTTGAAAGGATAAACCAAAACATTAAAGTAGTTAATGAAAGTTTATGTGTAGAAAGAAAGGCACAAAAAGAAATTATGAAGTTTCATAAACAAATAAGTGCAAAATTCTGTAATTCTAAAGATGATAATTTTGGTTGTATGGATGTGCATATATATAAATAGTATAAAAGAAATAAAAAAATCATATTCTTGCAAATGTTTCTTTAAAAAAGAGTTTATTTATAATTAACCTTGGAAGCTTAGAAGAAAAATATGATCCAAGGAGGATATTAAAAAAAAAAAAAAAACAGGGTTATCAAAAGAAGTATGTTAAGTGTTTCATCGGTCAAGGTGATCACTATACTAATAAATGTCCTAATAGGAAAAAATAATCAAAAAAGATTAATTTCCTAAACAACTATGGAATTGATAAAGATGACTATGTGTTAGTATCAAAAGAAGATGAACTTCAATATGAATAAGATATTTTATGAGAAGCATCTGATAGTGATGATAATCAAATAAATATGAATCTAACTAAATCTAAATAAGAATATGAATCATCTAATTATGATTAAGATATAGGATTTCAGATTCATATGATTTTTGCTCCTTTTACAAATGCCTTGAGTTTATCTCAACAAATATCTTTTCTTAAAGAAAGATATGATAAAACTCTTGCCAATATGATATTTGAAAGAATGTTTTGCAATAACAAATTGTAGCTGCTGAGTAAAAATATTCTCTTTATTTAGCTCAACAAAAGGATATTTTGTCCAAAAAATTTTAACCTAAAAACCAAAAAGCATCTCTGATTAAAGCTACCTATTACCCTGACACTTATGGTAGAGCTACTTAGCGAAAAAAACATATTTTTTAATGTTAGCTCTTTCTAGCTAAAACTCAGACTGAATTACAAGATCTTCTGAAGGAAGAAGTTCTTGCTAATGAACATGAACACCTCTTTGAAGAAGAGCTAATCCAAGTCACTAATGAGATAGAATCTCATTTTGAAGGGGGAATACCTCTCATAATAATTCAAATATACATCAGCTATCAATTAACAATACTAATAATCTATTTTGTGAAATTCAGATTAAATGAAAAAAATTTAAACTATATAGCTTGGATGTCTTACTTGAATCTAGTGATGATATTTCTCTTACTAGATATCATTCTATTCTTGCTGATATGTGGAAAGTTGATTTTCATCCGCTAACTTTCAATACAAAAACTATGGTTTTAGAATTATCTATAGTTATACCTGTTATACTTGGTGACTTTAGTTATCATTTTAAGACAGTACAATATGAAATGCCAATATATGATATTATGATTAGTTTAACAAAATTTTACCCTATCATAATTCAACTGCATAAAATAATTCTTTCACAAAAATATTTTTGTACAAGAAATTCAGATATGAATGCAAAATTTTATTGAAAGAAAAACTAAAGAAATCAATTGACATCAGATGCATACAACAAAAAGTAAATCTTTGTCATGCTAGCATTGATCCAATAATTGAGAACCTTAAAAAATTTGTTCTTAAAATCTTTTAGCATTCAGAAGTAGAAAACTACATGAATGTAGAATAGAATTGAAGATGGTAAAAGACAAAAATGATAGAGAAATAGAACCTAAATTTAATGTACATCATTCAAGAATGTCTCTTTCACTTAGGGAAAAATGTTTTCAAGAAATAAAATAGTTGAAAAAATAGAGTTTGATAAGAGATTCCAATATCCCTTGGACATGTGAAGCATTATATGTAAATAAAAGATCAGTGCAGATAAGGGGTAAAAAGAGACTAGTTATAAATTATGTTCCTCTTATTAATATATTTTACTAGTTCAGCATCTTATTCTTTCAAAAAATAAAATATTATAAAGAATAAAGGGATGTATATTTTACAGTAAGTTTGATCTAAAATCAAGATTATGATAGATACAAGTGACAAAACAAGATAGGTACCAAACTACATTTATCACTCCATTTGGCCAATATGAATAGAATGTCTTACCCTTTGGTTTGAAGACTGCTCTTAGTATATTTCAAGAAATAATGAAAAAAAATTCTTAGTATATTTTAATTTTATCATTGTCTATAAAGATGATATATTAATTTTTTCAAGATCATCTAAAGAACATCTCAATCATCTTACTAGGCGATGCATAGTCGGCCCACAACCCACTAACTTTTAACATCTTGCCTTTTGTTCGTCGATTCAGCATCTTTGTGTTGACCATCAATCTTCTTATTTCATCTTATAAATATAAAGATTTTTTATATCATAAGCATCGAATGCCTAGAGTCGAGTTTAGAGTCTTAAACTAAGAGTTGTGTCTTACCGAGTCAAGAATAAGCATATGCTCTTCACTTGTCTTTTTGTGGGAACCTATGAATCAAAAACATTTTCTAAGTTTTTTATTTCATAAGTTTGTATTGAAAGCTATGTAAACTCTCTGTGTCTTGATCTATACAACTATCTTACATTTAATGGTATCAGAGCAAACTTAGGAATAGGATATTGTGATTCTTTGGTAATATATACTAATCCAAATATTCTTTGTAAGATTTCATCTTTTGAAGAAATATGATGTAGAACTGGTAAAACATATTTATTAAAAGGGACATAATTTATAACTAGTCTCTTTTTACCCCTTATCTGCTCTGATCTTTTATTTACATAGAATGCTTCACATGTCCAAGGGATATTGGAATCTCTTATCAAACCTATTCTTTAAACTATTTTATTTCTTGAAAACATTCTTCCTGAAGTGAAGGAGACATTCTTGAATGATGTGCCTTGAACTTAGATTCTATTTCTTTACCATTTTTGTCTTTTACCTTCTTCAATTCAATTATATATTCATGTAGTTTTCTACTTCTTAATGCTTAAAGATTTTCAGAACAATAATATTTTTTAAGCTTCTCTATTATTAGAACAATGCTAGCATGATAAAGATTTACCTTTTGTTGTATCCATCTAGTGTCAATTAATTTCTTTGGTTTTTCTTTCAATAGAATTCTGCATTCATATCTGGATTTCTTGTATAAAGAATATTTTTGTGCAAGAATTATTTCATCTAGCTGAATTGTGATAGGGTAGAAAGTTGCCAAGTTATATGAACCAATCATCACATCATACATTAGCATTTCATGATGTACTATCTTAAATTGATAAATAGATTCACCAAACACAACAGGTATAACTGTAAACAATTCTGAAACCATAGTTTTTGAATTGAAAGTTAGTCAATGAAAATTAGCTTTCTACATATCAGTAGAAATAGAAAGATATCTAGCAAGAAAAATATCAGCACCAATATCAAGCAAACCATCCAAGTTATATAGTTTAAAACCTTCCTATTTAATTTGAATTTTAAAAACTGGATTATAAATATTATATATTGATATATGATGTATATTTGAATTATTATGAGAGGTATCCCCCCTCAAAATGAGATTTGATCTGTTTAGTGACTTGGAGTATCTCTTCTTCAAAGAAGTGTTCATATTCATCAGCAAGAGCTGCTTCCTTCAGAAGATCTTATAATTCAGTGTGAGCTTTAGCTAGAAAGAGATGAAATTGAAAAATACGCTTCTTTTACCAAGAAGTTCTATCACAAGTTTCAGGTTGATAGGTAGCTTCAATCGGAGATGCTTTCTGGTTTTTAGACTGAAACTTTTTTTAAAATGTATCCTTTTGCCTTTTCTTTAAAGCTAAATGAAGAGAATATTTTTTCTCAACAGCTACAATTTATTATTGCAAAAATATTCTTTCAGATATCATATAGGTAGGAGTTTTATCATATCTTTCTTCAACAAAAGATATTTTTTAAGATAAATTCAAGGTATTTGGAAAAAGAGCAAAAATCATATGAATCTGAAATCTTATATCAGAATCATAATCAAATGATTCATCTTCTGATTCAGATTCATCTAGATTCATATTTATTTGATTATCATCACTATCAGATGTATCTCACAAAATATCTTATTCATATTAAAGTTCATCTTCTTCTAATACTAACACATATTCATCTTCATCAATTTCATAGTTGTTCAGGAAATTAATATTTTTGGACTCTCTTCTCCCATTAGAATATTTATTAGCATAGTGATCACCTTGACAGACGAAACACTTAACAGGGTTTTTTATAACAATGTTTCTTTTTTAATATCTTCTTTGGACCAAATTTCTTTTTTCTAGGCTTCCAACATTGATTATAAGTAAACTATTTTCCAGAGGAACATTTGCAAGAATGTGATTTCTTATTTCTTCTGTACTATTTATATCTATGCACATCCATACAACTAAAATTATCATCTAGAGAATTGCAAAATTTTACACCTATTTGTTTATGAAAATTCAAAGTTTTTTTTTATGCCTTTCTTTCTGCACATAACCTTTCATTAACTACTTTAATGTTTTAGTTTATCCTTTCAAAGGATATGGTTGGAAGATTGTCACCCATAACAACCTTATATTTCATAGCAAAATATTCAGGAAATGATTTTATATACTTAATATTACATGTTAGATTAAAGATTTCACCAGAATTATAGAATAGAATTTCCATATAGCACATATATTCATCTAGTCTGGTCATATCACACAATTGAGCTTCAAAAAACTTGGCTTTATTTGCCTCTTTATCATTATCAAATGTGTCAATAAATTCATAAACTAAAGCATTGCAGAGTGCAGAGATTGGTTTTGGATGAGTGTCTATGCTTTCATGAAACATTATACCACTAGCATCTCACCATTTCTTGATATTTTCTATAAACCCATTTGTAATTTTTTGACTAACAATGAAAGAATATTTTTTGAGACCTTGAATTTGTACACTTGCCCAAGCTAGCATCATATGAATCATTTCTTTCCTTTTTCTGGTGGTTCACAATTGAATTTAAAAAAAAAAGGTTGAAGATTTAAAGTCCTTATTTGAGAATCTAATGAATGTTTAGATGTTGAAGACTCTCTTGTCTCAAAGTAATTTTCTATTTTAGCAGGTTCTATCTTAGCCATGCTTACTTGGAAGATCTTATTAAGAAATTTTTTAGGATCAGGAAGATTCTTTGATTTAGACTTTGTAAATGATTCTCTTTGTAATTTTATAACATTTTATCAAGAATCGATATTTTTACTGTAATCAATATTTTTTGAAACAACTATTTCTAGCTATGGTTAAGAAGATTGACCTCTATCTTTTATTGAGTTTAGGATTTCAAGAATAGCAGATAGGCTAGAACTATGATTTATTATTTCTCTAGCTATGTTATCAAAAGTGAAAGATACTTGTCTAATTTCCTGGTATGCTTCTTTCTATTTTGTCTCGAAAATATTCATTTGATTTTTTAACTTTGTTTCAAGAGAAACTACACTAGTCTAAAGTTGATCTTGGCTTTGACTGATAACCTTTTCCTTAGTGATCAAATTATCTATCTTTAATTCAACAGACTCATTATCTATTTTTTGAACAAGGTGATTATGTTGAGTACTAATATTATCATTCAAAACATTGATTGCTCTAGCAAGTTCTTCTTTCTAATATAACTCAATACTTTTTAACATCTTAAAGACCTAGTCAAAACTCTGTTGTGTTTCTAAAACTTTATTATTCAGGCATTTGGTTACAAGATTTTTCCAATTCATTAACTTGACTTTGGTAGACTAATCAAGACTTTTTTCAGATGCCCTAAGATAATACATTTGTGCTTTAAATTTTCTATCAGGTGAATATTGATTGAAATTAGTAGACTTTGAGAATCCTTTTTCTGTGTATAATTCATCTCCTACACACACACACACACACACACACACACACACACACACCCACATGTATATGGAAACCTACACCTATTGAGTAGATTATATAAGATACATATTTCAATTCTAATGCCTTTTCATTTTTTGTCCAATTGGCTTTAAATTCATCTAATTAGGTTTTGTTTAATTAGTTTTTAAACAATATAAATCTACTCAATAGGTGTTAGTTTTCATATGCATGCATGTCTGTGTGTGTGTGTGGATGTATGTATCAAGACATAGAAACTTTTATTGGATCATATTCTTAAAGCATTGAATTCAAGAATAGCATATGAAAATCAGGAATCTGTGTGTGTGTGTGTGTGTGTGTGTGTGTGTGTGTGGATGTATGTATCAAGAAATAGAAACTTTTATTGGATCATATTCCTAAAGCATCGAATTAAAGAATAGCATATGAAAATCGGGAGTCTGTGTGTGTGTGTACACACACACACACACACTTATGTATGTATGTATGCATGCATGCATGTATGTGTATGTATGGATGCATACATACATACATATATACATGTATGTATGCATGCATGCATACATACATGTATATATGTATGTAGGTATGCATGCATGTATGTGTATGTATGTATGCATACATACATGCATGCATGTGTATGTATGTATGTATGTATGCATATGTATGCATACATACATATATGTATGTGTATGTATGCCTATATTTATGCATGCATGCATACATACATACACATGCATGCATACATACATACACATGCATGCATGTATGTATGCATACATACATACATGCATGCATGCATGTGTGTGTGTGTGTATACATACATACATACACATACATGTATGAATACATATGTGTGTGTGTGTGTACACATATTTGTATAGATGTATTTACACACACACTCACACACACATATATGTATATGTATACATATATCTTTATATAAATGTATAGATATGTATATCTATGTGTATGTAATATATTTGTGTATGTATATATACAAAAATATGAATATAACTATGTATGTATGCATTCATACATACATACATATATACATACACACACACATATATATATATATGTTTGTGTATGTATATATATGTATGTCTGTATATGTATGTATGCATGCATGCATACATACACACACACACACACACACACACACACATATGCATACATACATACATATATGTATGTGTATGTATACATACACACACATACATGTATGCATACATATGTGTCTGTGTGTACACATATATGTAAAGATGTATCTACACACTCACACACACATACATGTATATGTATACATATATCTTTATATATATGTATAGATGTGTATATCTATGTGTATGTAATATATTTGTGTATGTATATATACAAAAATATGAATATAACTATGTGGTTGATCAAGAGTTGTGTGATCTAGAAGATTGTATAAGAACAAGGCCTAAAGAGCCTAAATATTTTTCTAGAGAATTGGTGAGTACAAGTGAAAGAAATGTTACATTAAAGAGCTGAAGGAGGTCTTTGATCCAAAACTCAGAAGTTCTGGTTGATAAAAATCTCAATAGCATAGAAATAACATAGTAACAATGAAATCTCTGAGAAGAGATGTAGTATTGCTCAAGATCGCAATACAAATATATGCTTATCTCTGGGAAGAGATGTCTGTCTTCACATTTCCGGTTACCTCTTCATTTATACACATTTTGAAAGCATGGGGAGGATGTGGAAGGTCACCAATCTTGAGGGAGATTAAGTGGTTCGACTTCCAATATTTAAAACAATACAAAATTTGAGGAATTACTATTTTTAGACTACACTACTAAAATTTAAATTTGAGGCACTTCCATTGGGTTTTTGAGGGTAAAACTTCATTGAGCAGAGATCCATGCCATTTCACAACGTTCTCCTCATTTTTAGCTTTCCAACAGTTCAAATGATGAGTCAATTGGAGCTACGGTGCAAAAGTTATGGCTCCCGAAAGTTTCGTCATCAATTGGGGTGGAACTGTCACCCGAATTGTCACCTAAATTGGTGCCTAGATCATTCTTCCCTCCTTGAAAAGCAATGGTCCCCATTTCATCAATGCTTCCCATCAGGTGTGGTAGTTGTTTCTTGATTTGATTCTCTGTGAGCCACTCACCTTGATGGCTAAGCTGGCCCCTTTTGACCACTCTATAGAGTGGAATAGAGCGTCCTCTAGTTGTCTTCATCCAGGTATCCACAATCTGATCCTCTTCTACTGGAGCAAAACTCTGTGGATCAAGCTCATCAATGTCTAGTTGTTCTGCTACAACTGAAGTGTCCAATAGAGGTGGGTGATATGGTTTGAGGAGCTCCACATTAAATATTGGATGCTGACCAAGGTAGGATGGTAGGTTCAACTCAAAAGCATTTTCTCCAACTAATCTGGTGATAGTGTAGGGCCCATATCGCAGAGGCCGAATCTTTCTATGTGGGCCTGCAAGTCGTTCCTTCTAAAGTAGCAACCAAACCTTGTCACCCACATCAAAATGGTGTGCAATCCTATTTTTTTCATGGCGTTGCTTATATTTTTGATTCATCTTCTCCAGGATGTCATGAACTTGTTGCTGGATGTGTTGCATTTGTTCAATAAACTTTGTTGCTTTTGTTGCCTCAGATCTTCGATGAGGTGTGTATTCCATGGTGGAAAATGGAACTGCTATATCAATTGGTGCCATGGGTTGGAACCCAAAACATACCTGGAATGGACTGTGCTTGGTCGAGCTGTGCAGTGCCCAATTGTAGCCATGTTGTATGAAAAGAACTATTGTGAGTGTAGTAATTGGTGGGCGGCTCAGACAATCTGTAGCTATATTTGATCTCCCCTTTTTGTGCTTGATTATCATGTGGAATTGCTGAAGATATGTGGCCCACTTTTGATGCCTCTCATTTCGTAGTTTGCTTTGCATCTGGATGAATTCCAATGGCCTGTGGTTAGTGTGGATGACCATTTCTTTCCCCAAGATGTAGTGTTTCCATTATTTGTAGGCTTGTATAATGGCATAGAGCTCCTTATCATATGTTGGATATTTCCTGACTATATCAGTGAAGGTTTCGCTGTGATATGCAACATGATGGCCATGTTGCATGATGACAGCTCCCATGGCATATTCAGATGCATCTGTCATCAACTCAAAAGGTTGATGCAAATCTGGTAAGGCAAGAATAGGGGCTGAGCAGAGTCTGTTCTTCAAATTCACAAATGCCCTTTGTTGTATTTCACCCTACTAAAATGTAGCTTTAGCTCCTCCTTTGGTCACTTGGGTTAGTGACCAAGCAACATGTGAAAATCCAAGAACAAACTTGCGATAGAAATTTGCAAGACCCAAAAAGCTATGAAGCTCTGTGAGAGTCCCTGGTGTGGGCCATTCTCAAATAACATGAATCCTTTTTGGATCAACATGGACTCCTTCCTCATTCACAACATACTCAAGGTACTGAATTGTTGTCATCCCGAATGTGCACTTGTCAAGATTTGCATACAACTTGTGCTCCTGTAGAGTTTGAAGCACCTTACGAACATGTTGCAAATGTTCTTCCCATGTTCTACTATAGATGAGTATGTCATCTAAGTATACAACCACAAATGAGTTGGTGAAGGGTCATAGGATGTCATCCATCATCCTCATGAAGGTTGCAGGTGCGTTAGTTAAGCCAAAAGGCATAACCAACCATTCAAAGAGCCCCTCCTTGAATTTGAATGCAGTATTCCAGACATCAGTGGGATCGATGGGAATTTTTTGATAACCAACTTTGAGATCAATTTTGGTGAAGAACTTAGCACCACAGAGCTAGTCCAGAAGGTCATAATTCCTGGGGAGAGGATAGCGATTCTTCACAGAGATTTTATTCAAGGCTCGGTAGTCAATGCAAAGCCTCCATGTTCCATCTTTCTTCAGTGCCAAGACAATTGGGATACCACAAGGTGAAGAGCTTGGCCTGATGTGACCCTTATGGATCAATTCTAGAATCTATCTTTTTATCTCATCATTCTCCAAAACTAATCTACGATACACAGGACTGTTAGGCAAAGGTGATCCTGGGATCAAATCGATAGAATGTTTTACCTGGCAATGCAGAGGAACTTCTATGGGTGACTTGAATAAGTCATCATATTATCCTGTGATTCATCCTATCTGCTTTTGTTGTTGTGTTGATTGTGTAGTCAGAACTGCAACATCGGCCTTCTTGGATTTTTGTGGCTTGACCACCATGAGAACAAATTGCTTCATTTTCTCCACCAATCTCTTGCATTACTTAACACTGATCAGGGAGACAGTTGTGGGAGGTGGTGCCTCTAGTACCCTATAGCGTTGTGTTCCAAGAGTGAGGGTGATCCTTTGGGTTCGTGATTCATAGATGCCATGTCACTCATACATGAATGGTTGACCAAGGAGTACATCACAAACATCTAGATTGACCACATCACACAAGACTTCATCTTGGAATGGTTTTATAGCATATGAAAGAAGACACTGATGGGTGACACAGAGGTCTCTCCCTGGGCTCAACCATCCAATACTGTAGGGCTTTGGATGAGGCTTCACAGATAGATTTAGAATTTTCACAATTTTAGCAGAGATTAAATTCTTTTGACTCCCACTGTCAAGAATGAAATGCAAAGGCTTACCTTTTACCCATAATTTGGAGTGGAACAATCTTTCCTTGTCATCTAGTCTTTCCTCACAGGTCTGTGATGAAGTGACAATGGTGTCAGGCTTAGCATCTACAATTTCTTCTTCATCCTCTTCGACTATGGGTTGTGTATGAGGCAGAGTAGTAGATGTCGAGTATTGTGACTCAAAAAGTAATGACTTGATGGCTCGACATTCTTCTTTGGAGTGAGTTCTAGTTTTGTGGTAATCACACCATTTTTCAGCATTCCCTTTTTGGGATTTCTTATCCTGAAACTCCTTTTGCTTCTAATTTGGGATTCGTGTTTGACCTTCCTTGTCACTTTTCCATTTTGAGGGTTGACACTTCGTATTCTTTCTGCCATGCTTCTGTTCAATCTTCACTACAAATTTCTGTGCCTCATCGAGGGTTTCCAAATTGAAGAGTTCCATTTCCCCCCGTATGTACCATTGTAGTCCACCACGATATTTGAGAGTCTTATGTTTCTCATTGTCTTTAATGCCCAATCTTGTAGATAAAGAATGAAAAGTGTCTGTGTAATCTTGAACAGATTGGTCCTTACCTTGGCGAAGTTGTTACCACTATATGTAGAGATCATCATATGCTCCGATGGGATAGTATTCTTCTTTCACCGCTTTCACAAAATTATCTCAGGTAGTTCCACCTCAAGGACAATGTCATCTATACTGAACCTATTTTTGTCAGCTTCCTACCAATTTTTCACAGGCAATGTTGATTTCAAAAGAGCAAAAGTAATCTTTTCTCCATCGATGAACTTATTTATAGAGAAGTAGGAAGATAATTGATCCAACCAATTTTCTACTGCATCGACATTGATTTTGCCTTCAAATGTAGGAATATCAAAATTTACCTGGACCTTGAAGGGTGTTGGGGCACTGAAAGGACGTTCCCTCATTGAGGAGCCAGGAAGAGCCGCAGAGCCAGGATTTCCCATTGGAAGTGTTTCAAGAATTTGGGCAAACTATTGTAGCATATGCGCTTGTTGTCATTGGAGGGCTTCATTCACCATTTCCTTGAAAGGATCAAATGTCTCGATGTCGTCTGCCATTTGAAGTCATTTGGAGCCAATAGGTGGAAAATTTGGAAGCTCTGTTGTTTCCCACCCAAGCTTCTTGTAGCCTGACCTCGTCCTTGGGATCATACACTCTTAAGACAAACCACTCTAATACCACTGATCCAAAACTCAAAAGTTCTGGTTGATAAAAATCTCAATAGCATAGAAATAACACAGTAACAATGAAATCTCTGAGAAGAGATGTAGTATTACTCAAGATCACAATACAAATATATGCTTATCTCTGGGAAGAGATGTCTGTCTTCACATTTTGGGTTACCTCTTCATTTATACTTTTTTTTAAAGCATGGGGAGGATGTGAAAGGTCACCAATCTCGAGGGAGATTAAGTGGTTTGACTTGCAATATTTAAAACAATACAAAATTTGAGGAATTACTATTTTTAGAAATTATTTTTAGACTACACTACTAAAATTTAAATTTGAGGCACTTCCATTGGGTTTTTGAGGGTAAAAATTCATTGAACAGAGATCCATGCCATTTCACGATGTTCTCCTCATTCTTAGCTTTCCAACAGTTCAAATGACGAGTCAATTGGAGCTACGGTGCAAAAGTTATGGATCTCAAAAGTTTCGTCATCAATTGAGGTGTAACTGTCACCCGAATTGTCACCTAAATTGGTGCCTGGATCATTCCTCCCTCCTTGAAAAGCAATGGTCCCCATTGCATCAATGCTCCCCATCAAGTGTGGTAGTTTTTTCTTGATTTGATTCTCTATGAGCCACTCACCTTGATAGCTAAGCTGGTCTCTTTTGACCACTCGATAGAGTGGAATAGAGCGTCCTCTGATTGTCTTCATCCAGGTATCCACAATTTGATCCTCTTCTATTGGAGCAAAACTCTATGGATCAAGCTCATCAATGTCTAGTTGTTCTGCTACAACTAAAGTGTCCAATAGAGGTCGGTGATATGGTTTGAGGAACTCCACATTAAATATTGGATGCTGACCAAGGTAGGCTGGTACGTTCAACTCAAAAGCATTTTCTCCAACTCTTCTGGTGATGGTGTAGGGACAATATTGTGGAGGCCAAATCTTTCTATGTGGGCCTGCAAGTCATTCCTTCTGAAGCTGCAACCAAACCTTGTCACCCACAGCAAAATGGTGTGCAATCTTATGTTTGTCATGGCGTTGCTTATATTTTTGAATCATCTTCTCCATGATGTCATGAACTTGTTGCTAGATGTGTTGCATTTATTCAGTAAACTTTGTTGCTTTTGTTGCCTCAAATCTCCCATGAGGTGTGTATTCCATGGTGGAAAATGGAACTGCTATATCAATTGGTGCCAATGGTTGGAACCCAAAACATACCTGGAATGGACTGTTCTTGGTCGAGCTGTGTAGTGCCCAATTGTAGCCATGTTGTATCAAAAGAAGTCCCTCATCCCATGTGCATGGATGTTTGGAGTGATACATCTGAATCATGTGAACAATCAAGCGGTTTACTACCTCTATTTGACCATCAGTCTGTGGACTTCATCAGCTTAGTATCCATCATCTTCCATAGAGTGGACCAGAAGATGCTCATGAACCTGTTGTCTCGGTCTAAGACAATGGACTTGGGGAGACCAAAATGGAGCCATACATGACTAAAATATAGTTGAGCAGTTTCCACAGCAAATATATTTTTATTACAAGAAATCATGATACCCATTTTTGAAAAATGATCAACTACCACAAAAATACAGTCCTTACCATGTTTTGAAGTGGGCAAACCTGAGAGAAAATCCATTGAGACGGATTCCCAAGGCCTGGTTGGTTCTGGCAATGGCGTGTACAATCCTTGCTTCTTATTTGTTGGCTTGGCTATCGCACATGGGGTGCAAGATTTGAGATATCTTTCCACATCCTTTCACATATGGGGCCAGTAGAAGTGTTTTTGTAGAACTGCCAATGTCTTTTCAATACCAAAGTGTCCAGTTGTCCTACTGAAGTGTTCTTCCCATATCATCTTTTGTTGCTCTACAACTGGAACACAAATGTGCCCCATATGATAAAATACATTATCTTACAAATAGAAATCAAAAACATGTGTACCTTTTTGAAGTGCTTTATATGTATCAACAAAGGTAGGATCTGCTTCATACAAAGCACCCCGAGTGGCAGTCTCATGTCTGCACAGGTCCAGAACTGTTGTGATCGCAATAATTGGTGGGTAGCTCAGACAATCTGTAGCTATATTTGAGCTCCCCTTTTTGTGTTTGATTATCAGGTGGAATTGCTAAAGATATGTGGCCCACTTTTGATGCCTCTCATTTCGTAGTTTGCTTTGCATCTGGATGAATTCCAATGGCCTGTGGTCAGTGTGGATGACCATTTCTTTCCCCAAGATGTAGTGTTTCCATTGTTTGCACGCTTGTATAATGGCATAGAGCTCCTTATCATATGTTGGATATTTCCTGACTGTATCAGTGAAGGTTTCACTGTGATATGCAACAGGATGGCCATGTTGCATGATGACAACTCCCATGGCATATTCAGATGCATCTGTCGTCAACTCAAAAGGTTCATACAAATTTGGTAAGGCAAGAATAGGGGCTGAGCAGAGTTTGTTCTTCAAATTCTCAAATGCCCTTTGCTGTATTTCACCCCACTGAAATGTAGCTTTAGCTCCTCCTTTGGTCACTTGGGTTAGTGATCAAGCAACATGTGAAAATCCAAGAACAAACCTGCGATAGAAATTTGAAAGACCAAAAAAGCTGTGAAGCTCTGTGAGGGTCCTTGGTGCGGGCCATTCTCGAATAACCCAAATCTTTTCTTGATCAACATGGACCCCTTCCTCATTCACAACATACCCAAGGTACTGAATTGTTGTCATCCCGAATGTGCATTTGTCAAGATTTGCATACAACTTGTGCTCTCAAAGAGATTGAAGCACCTTACAAACATGTTGCAAATGTTCTTCCCATGTTCTATTATAGATGAGTATGTCATCTAAGTAGACAACCACAAATGAGTTGGTGAAGGGTCGTAAGATGTCATCCATCATCCGCATGAAGGTTACAGGTGCATTAGTTAAGCCAAAAGGCATAACAAACCATTCGAAGAGCCCCTCCTTGGATTTGAATGCAGTCTTCCAGACATCAGTGGGATCGATGGGAATTTGGTGATAACCATATTTGAGATCAATTTTAGTGAAGAACTTCGCACCACAGAGCTGGTCCAGCAGGTCATTAATCATGGGGAGAGGATAGCGATTCTTCACAAAGATTTTATTCAAGGCTCGGTAGTCAATGCAAAGCCTCCATGTTCCATCTTTCTTCAGTGCCAAGACAATTGGGCTACCACAAGGTGAAGAGCTTGGCCTGATGTGACCCTTTTGGATCAACTTTGGAATCTATCTTTTTATCTCATCATTCTCCAAAATTGATCTGTGATACACAGGACTGTTAGGCAAACAAATCGATAGAATGTTTTACCTGGCAATGTAGTGGAACTCTTGTGGGTGACTTGAATAAGTCATCATATTCTCCTGTGATTCATCCTATCTGCTTCTGTTGTTGTGTTGATTATGTAGTCAAGACTGCAACATCGGCCTTCTTGGATTTTTGTGGCTTGACCACCATGAGAACAAATTACTTCATTTTCTCCACCAATCTCTTGCATTGTTTAGCACTGATTAGGGAGACAGCTGTGGGAGGTGGTACCTCTAGTAGCCTATAGCACCGTGTTCCAAGAGTGAGGGTGATCCTTCAAGTTCTTGCTTCATAGATGCCATGTCGCTCATACATGAATGGCTGACCAAGGAGTACATCACAAACATCTTGATTGACCACATCACACAAGACTTCATCTTGGAATGGTTTTATAGCATATGAAAGAAGACACTGATGGGTGACACGGAGGTCTCTCCCTGGGCTCAACCATCCAATATTGTAGGGCTTTGGATGAGGCTTCAGGGATAGATTTAGACTTTTCACAATTTTAGTAGAGATTAAATTCTTTTGACTCCCACTATCAAGAATGAAATGCAGACGCTTACATTTTACCCATAATTTGGAGTGGAACAATCTTTCCTTGTCATCTAGTCTTTCCTCACGAGTCTGTGATGAAGCGACAATGGTGTCAAGCTCAGCATCTACAATTTCTTCTTCATCCTCTTCGACTATGGGTTGTGTATGAGGCAGAGCAGTAGATGTCGAGTATTGTGACTCAAAAAGCAATGACTTGATGGCTCAACATTCCTCTTTGGAGTGAGTTCCAGTTTTGTGGTAATCACACCATTTTCCAGCGTTCCCTTTCTAGGATTTCTTATCTTGAAACTCCTTTTGCTTCCAATTTGGGCCTCGTGTTTGACCTTCCTTGTCACTTTTCCATTTTGAGGGTTGACTCTTCGTATTCTTTCTGCCATGCTTCTGTTCAATCTTCACTGCAAATTTGTATGCCTCACTGAGGGTTTCCAAATTGAAGAGTTCCATTTCCCCCCGTATGTACCATTGTAGTCCACCATGATATTTGAGAGTCTTATGTTTCTCACTGTCTTCAATGCCTAATCTTGCAGATAAAGAATGAAAAGTGCCTATGTAATCTTGAACAGAATGGTTCTTACCTTGGCGAAGTTGTTACCACTGTATGTAGAGATCATCATATGCTCCGATGGGATAGTATTCTTCTTTCACCGCTTCCACAAAATTATCCCCGGTAGGTTCCACCTCAAGGCCAATGTCATCTATACTGAACCTCTTTGTGTACACTTCCCACCAGGTTTTCACAGGCAATGTTGATTTCAAAAGAGCAAAAGTAATCTTTTCATCATCGATGAACTTATTTACAGAGAAGTAGGAAGACAATTAATCCAACCAATTTTCTACTGCATCGGCATTGATTTTGCCTTCAAATGTAGGAATATCAAAATTTACCTAGACCTTGAAGGGTGTTGGGCACTAAAAGTACGTTTCCTGGTTGAGGAGCAAGGAAGTGGAGCCGCGGAGCCAGTATTTCCCATCAAAAGTATTTGAAGAATTTGGGCAAACTGTTGTAACATCTGTGCTTGTTGCCGTTGGAGGGCTTCATTCACCATTTCCTTGAAAGGATCGGATGTCTTGGTGTCGTCTGCCATTTGAAGTCGTTTGGAAGGAACAGGTGGAAAATTTGGAAGCTCTGTTGTTTCCCACCCAAGCTTCTTATAGCCTGACCTCATCCTTGGGATCATACACTCTCAAGACAAACCGCTCTGATACCACTGATCCAAAACTCATAAGTTTTGGTTGATAAAAATCTCAATAGCATAGAAATAACACAGTAACAATGAAATCTCTGAGAAGAGATGTAGTATTACTCAAGATTGCAATACAAATATATGCTTATCTCTGGGAAGAGATGTCTGTCTTCACATTTTAGGTTACCTCTTCATTTATACACATTTTGAAATCATGAAGAGGATGTGGAAGGTCACCAATCTCGATGGAGATTAAGTGGTTTGACTTCTAATATTTAAAACAATACAAAATTCAAGGAATTACTATTTTTAGAAACTTACTATTTTTAGACTACAGTACTAAAATTGAAATTTGAGGCACTTACATTGTGTTTTCAGAGGTTAAACTTCATTTAGTGGAACTAAATGCCATTTCATGATGTTCTTCTCATTCTTAGCTTTCCAACGGTTCAAACGGTGAGTCAATTGGAGCTACGGTGCAAAAGTTATGGCTCTCGAAAGTTTCGTCATCAATTGGGGTGGAACTGTCACCCGAATTGTCGCCTAAATTGGTGCCTGGATCAGTCTTTTATACCATCATAAGAATTTTGATAAACCATAATGAAGATCTAACAAGGGTATTGTATATGAATATCAAGGTCATATGACCTAATCTATCTTAACGAGACTTAATTGAGCAAAGAAGCCTAGAAGGCAGTTTGAGAGGGATAAGTGAGTGAGAAGAGCTAAACAAGGTGATCATCATTTATTGTGTTAGCAACAAGATTATATATATATATATATATATATATATATATATATATATATATATATATATATATATATATATATATATATATATATATATATATATATATATATATATATATATATATATATATATATATATATATATATATATATATATATATATGTATGTATCTTGTTTCATACATACATACATACATACACATACATGTATGCATACATATGTGTGTGTGTGTGTGTGTGTACACATATATGTATAGATGTATCTACACTACATATATATGTATATGTACATGTATATGTATGTATGTATGTATGCATACATGTATCTTGTTGCATACATACATACATGTGTGTGTGTGTGTGTGTGTGTGTGTGTGTGTGTGTGTGTACATACATATATGTATACATACATACATACATACACATACATATATGCATACATATGTGTGTGTGTACACATATATGTATAGATGTATCTACACACACACATACATGTATATGTATACATATATCTTTATATATATGTATAGATATGTATATCTATGTGTATGTATATATACAATAATATGAATATAACTATGTGGTTGATCAATAGGTGTGTGATCTAGAAGATTGTATAAGAACAAGGCCTAAAGAGCTGAATTATTTTGTTAGAGAATTGGTGAGTACAAGTGAAAGAAATGTTACATTAAAGAGCTGACAGAGGTCTTTTATACCATCATAGGAGTTTAGATAAACTATAATGAAGATCTAACAAGGGTATTGTAGATGAATATCAAGGTCATATGAGCTAATCTATCTTAAAGAGACCTAGTTGAGCAAAGAAGCCTAGAAGGCAGTTTGAGAGGGATAAAAGAGTGAGAAGAGATAAACAAGGTGAGCATCATTTATTGTGTTAGCAACACACACACACACACACACACACACACACACACACACACACACACACACACACACACACACACACACACACACACACACACACATGTATGTATGTATGTATGCATGTATCTTGTTGCATACACACATACATACATACATGTGTGTGTGTGTGCGCGCGCGCGCATACATGCATACATATACATACATATATGTATGTGTATGTATACATACATACATACACATACATGTATGCATACATATGTGTGTGTGTGTACACATATATGTATAGATGTATCTATACACACACATACATGTATATGTATACATATATCTTTATATATATGTATAGATATGTATATCTATGTGTATGTAATATATTTGTGTATGTATATATACAAAAATATGAATATAACTATGTGGTTGATCAAGAGGTGTGTGATCTAGAAGATTGTATAAGAACAAGGCCTAAAGAGCCGAATTATTTTGTTAGAGAATTGGTGAGTACAAGTGAAAGAAATATTACATTAAAGAGCTGAAGGAGGTCTTTTATACCATCATAGGAGTTTAGATAAACTATAATGAAGATCTAACAAGGGTATTGTAGATGAATATCAAGGTCATATGACCTAATCTATCTTAAAGAGACCTAGTTGAGCAAAGAAGCCTAGAAGGCAGTTTGAGAGGGATAAAAGAGTGAGAAGAGCTAAACACGGTGATCATCATTTCTTGTGTTAGCAACAAGATCTTATGAAGGTGACCAAAAATTTTAGGTGGTTGAGTTGGTACTAAGTCATCCAGGGGGTTGGTGTCTCCTTGTCAGTTGATGCTTGCTAAAGCTTAGTTGAACATGTACTTGACTAGTTGGGGTTATTGGTCCATATGGATTTGGTGCTTCACTAAAGATTGGTTTTTATCTTATAGGACTATAGTCCATTTACAAATATTAGTGGGTTTTAATCCCCTTGAGGGTTTCCCACATGTGTAATGTGTTATCTTGTATGGTTGCATATGCTTTGCTAGATGTTCATGTTTGTATGATTGGTTCATGTATACTTGAGTGGAATTGAATGAATGTTTTGAAGACATTGATTCAACCCCCTCCAGTGATTGTGGTTTCAAGAATTAGTATCAAAGCCTGGTCTTTTAAAGAAAGTTTATTAGCTTGAAGGTGATCCCAAGAAGCACAAGATGTCTAGTGATAAAAAAGAAGGCGACATGTATGATGAAGAATTCTACTATGATAATGAAGAAGCTAAAGTAGACCTTGAAGCTAAGCTCATAAGTGCCCTATATGATTTGTATCATCAAAATAAGACTATCAAGGATCTCAAGAATCAGTTAGAAGGTGTCAAAACAAAGTTTAGATCAAAGGAGGTTGAGTATGATCAATTGAAGATAGAGTTAGATTCCTTGAAGGTTAAACATGAGTAGCTCATAGACAAAATGAACAAGTTTGAGAAAGAGCGTGAGAATTCAAAACATGTCAAGAGTACCAACATGAAAATGCCAATCAGGAAGCCTAATGCAATAAGGGATAAGTTATCACGGGACCATGGGAAAAGGAGTGATCAATCAAGAAGTAATTACATAAATGTTGTTTCTTACAATTGTTATAACATAAGACATATTACAAGATTTTGTTGTAATATAGTTAGAAGGCCCTCGAGATTCAAAAAGATATATAAATCTCTTAGATTGCATGAGAAGGGTCAAATATTGCTATGGATGCCAAAACAAGTTAGGATTGATCATATTGAGCCCAAGAGTCAAGATGGATTATTTTTTAAGGAGGAACAATAGACTAAAGAGGATTCTATGCTAGCTCAGATTGCCTTTCACATTCAAGATGAAGACATGAAATGGTATATAGATAATGGTTACTCAAGCCACATGACAGGAGATAAAAATAATTTCATCTCATTGAAGAAGAATGTTGTAAGAATAGTGAGATTTGGAGACAACACAAATGCCAATATAGTTGGTAAGGGTATCTTGAGTTTGGACAATGGCAAAATCAAGACACAAAATGTGTTTTATATGGAAGGTTTGAAACACAACCTACTTAGTGTAAATAAAATGTGCAATCAAGGGCACACACTAACCTTTCACAACAAAGGGTGTGACATAAAGAGAGCCAAATCAAGAAGGCTAATTGTCAATGCGAAGAGGACTAAAAACAATCTATATGCCTTGAATGAGATCAAGAAGGAGAGATGATTCATGAACAAGATGGATGAAAGTTGGCTATGACATAGAAGGTTAGGTCACCTAAACTTTGACAATATGGTCAAGATAAGCACTAAGAAGTCTGTAAAGAACATGCCTAAGATCACCAAACTGGAGAATTCTACTACAATACCCTTGGAGTTAATACACACTGATAGCTATGGGTCTATAAGAATTCAAAGAATTCGAGAAGATAGCTACTTCATGTAACTCATAGATGACTACATAACAATGACTTGGGTAGCATTCTTGCAAGAAAAGTCATAAGATCTTAACAAGTTCAAGGCATTCAAGGCTCTTATTGAGAATGAGAATAATGAGAAGATCAAGTGCCTAAAATTTGATAGAGTAGGATATTTTTAGTATAATGTTTTTGATGATTTCTGTGAGATTCATAGAGTAAGGAGACACTTCTTAGCAGTTATGACACTTTAGTAGAATAGGGTAGTGGAAAGAAAGAATAAGATAGTTCAAGAGATGGCTAAAACTATGCTAAATGAGTCTACATTATCTGATGGATATTGGAGAGAGGTAGTAAGCACTGCAATTTAAATTTTGAATAGAGGACAAATAATGACTAATGACAACAAGACTCCTTATAAATTGTGGAAAGATAGGCCTATTAATGTGAAACACTTTAGAGTATTTGGGAGCACATGTTTCAACAAAAGAGATGATGAAGACTTAAGCAAGTTTGATTCAAGATCTGATGAAGGTATATTCTTAGGATAATCATCAGTGAGCTCAACCTATAGATGTTATAAAAAGAGTTTAAAGAAGATAGTGGAAAGCACCAATGTGAATATTGATGAGACAAGAAAAGCACACTCATAGTCAAAGGGTACTTTCAAAAATTTGGACTTTAAGAATGAAGAGGAAACTATAGGGGTTGATAGGGAAGAAGAAGAAGTTGAGGAGAGACAGGACTCAAAAGGTCCCTCAAGACAGATTCAAAGAAATCATCCTAAATCTCAAATCATTGGCAACAAGAATGAATGTATGCAAACAATGATAAGATTGGTAAGTAATCTAAATCAAGAAAATGTTGCTATATTATCTAATATTGAACTTAAAAATGCTATAGAAGCAAACAAAGATAGATTTTGGATAGGTGCAATGAATGGGGATTTACACCAAATAGAGAAGAATGAGACTTGGGAACTAGTTCCTAGGCCTAAAGACAATAATGTCATTGACACAAAATGGGTGTTTTAAAACAAGTTGAATGAAGATGGAGAAGTCACTAGGAACAAGGATATATTTGTATGTAAGGGATATGCCTAAGTTGAAGGGATAAACTTTGATGAAACCTTTGCATTAACAACAAGATTGGAGGCCATCAAATTGTTTTTAGCATATACAATATTCAAAGTGTTAAAGGTATACCAAATGGATGTTAAATCTACCTTTTTGAATAGGAATTTGGAAGAGGAGGTCTACATAGAGAAACCTAAGGGGTTCTCAATATCAGGTGATAAGGACTATGTTTGTAGATTGAAAAAGGCTCTTTATGGTCTATAACAAGCTCTTAGAGCTTGGTATGCCAGGTTGGACAAGTATCTGTTGGATTAAGGATTTAAAAGAAGAGTTGAAGATAATAATCTATACATAAAGATAAAAGATGACCATCAGTTGATAATAGTTTTATATATGGATGATATCATCTTTGGTGGAAATAACAAGAACATGACCAAGGTCTTTACAAAAGAGATGAAGAAAGAGTTTGAGATGTCCATGATGGGATAACTATCATTCTTTCATGGGTTGTAAATCACTCAATCTAAAAAATGTATATTCATTTCACAAGCCAACTACACAAGAGAGATGTTGAAGAAGTTTGAGATGGAATATTGCAAGGCAATTAGTACAACTATGATCATAGGGTTTAAGTTGAGCAAGGAAGATGAGTCTCCAAAGGTAATCAGATGTCATATAGGTCAATGATTGGAAGTTTGCTTTACACCACTGCCTCTAGATTTGACATCATGTAAACAGTAGGTCTTGTGGGAAGGTTTCAGGCTGATCTAAAGGAAAATCACTTGTAAGTAGTCAAAAGGATAATTAGGTATCTCAAGGGGACTAAGGATTTTGGGTTGTAGTGTCCAAGGAGTAAGGAGTTCAATTTGGTGGCCTATATAGATGCAGGCTAGGCAGCAAGTCTAGATGATAGGAAGAGTATTAGTGGAGGATATTTCTTTTTGTGTGGGTGCCTAGTTTCATGGATAAGTAAAAATAAACCATTAGTATAATTATCCAATTTTGAAGCTTGGTATATTACATTAGCTTCATGTTGCACTCAGGTATGATGGATGAGACATACCTTAAAAGATTATAAGTTGGAGTATGTTGGTCTTAACCTTATCTATAGTGACAATACAAGTGTTATAAGTGTCTCAAATAACCTTATCATACAATCAAGGACTAAGCACATTCCTATCAAGTATCATTTCCTAAGAGAGAAGATAAGTGAATAAAGTGTCAAACTTGAATATGTTTCTACACAAGATCAAATTGTAGACATTTTGACCAAGCCACTTTTAAAAGCAACATTTGAACACCTAAGACAGGAATTGGGTGTAGTTCCTACCCCTATAATTACTAAGGAATTCAAGTGCTTAGGGGGAGCTAATTAGGGGTTCATTAGATTCAAGTGCAGGAGAGTAGTGTTGAGAAGGTATGTATAGAGATAGGGGAGCAGTTTGTATGATGACTCATAAACTCATAGTTATGTATGTTGAGTGTTTTGGTTGAAAAGAGTGTGATCCAAGGATTTATAGACATCACTTTGTCATTTATATCAAAGGGGGGGAAAGTTAAGAATCAGGGAAAAGTTTTTTGAGAATGGTTACCATCAAACACAAAGGGGGAGATTGTTGAGGATTGTCATTGATGTCAAAGATGCATCTTGCATGATGTTGATGTCATTAAGAGAGTGTGCTTAGTTGGCAATGTGTTAATATGAAAAGGGGAATTGGGGTGTTATCATTAAAGGATATTGTCATGAAAGATAATTTTAAGATAAAATAGAAAATTTAAAGGAAACAAATGCCTTATAGTTACATTAAGGTACAAGTCTTTGAGTAGTCTAAGCCTAATCATGACATGAAGGGAGCTTGTGAGAAAATATGAGCTTGGTGGTTGGGTCAGACGAGTGCACACAAGCATGAATGGATGTATGAGGTTGTTTTAGCATGTATTTAAGGCATTATAACACTCATGAGAGTCTCAAGGTGAGCCTAGAGGGGTAATACCTTCAGACCAAGTTTGCACCTAGACCACTCTTAGACCCTGCTTGGCCTAATGAGGCATCATGATCTATTTTCAAGGCATATGAAGGATGCATGTCACTTTTTAAGCATGTTAAATTTTTCTTGAGTATGTGAGTGATGTGGAGAGTGCATGGGAAGAGGCATGAAGGTGAATTTTAAGACCTAATGTGGTTTGTAGGTCAAGGTTCAGAAAGTAAAGAGAGATAATGTGGCCTAATGAGGTGACATGATCATATTTTAGAGTGTTTGAGATTATGTAAGCATTTTCAAAGGTGATTTATATTATTTCAAGTGTGTTTATGTATTTTGAAGTCATAGTATGAAGGACAAGGCATGAAAAGTTGTTTGGAGGTCTCTCGAGTGCTCAAAATGAAGGGTTTAAAACCCAAGAAGGATTTTTGTGTGCTTATTATCTATTCAAACCTTTGCATGGTAACATAATCTATTCATTTTAGATGGGGAAGAGTCCTAGATAAAAATTCTAGGCATTTGTGTTTGGATTGAGGGGTTATGTTTTATAAACGATTGTTAAGAATATAAACATGTTTAAACTCTCTTAGAACCTTAATAAGGATCCGGTGTTGAAGATGTTGATAAAAAGTGCCCAGAATGTATTGGTATGCTTAGGTAAGTTATTGGAGGTTGTATTAAACTCACCCATACACCTCCAATTGTGATTGAGTTGTTAGATGTGTGAGTAGATCCTACATGAAAGTGCTAATTTCTCAAATATTTATTTTAGCAGTCAGAGTTAACCAAGTCAAAGTATAAAAATGGATGGAGGATGAAGCTTGATACATTTAGTTTATGTTAATGAAGTTTTATAGATAGATTGAAAGCTTTAGGTGTGCAAATTTGGTTTTCTAATTTGGCCAATTACTAACATGCCTAATGGTGTAAATAGTGAAAAACCCAAACAACAATGAGAAGATGATTAGGAATGTGTTTTCATGATAAGATGATTAAACCAAGTACATAGAGATGTTCTTCAAGTCTTTTAAAACATGTTCATGTTTGGTATAAGTTTTGGAGGTCAGTGAATATAGTGAAAAAGTTGTTCACAAGTTGACTTGTCTGGTTCAGATGAAACAGTGAGATATAGGTTATGAGATTGGTCTACAAGATCAATATTTTTCATTTGACTATATTATATTTCTATATAGTAATGTTTTAATGATCTCATGTGGTCATCTACATGCA